>VBSM01000361.1:106223243-106285361 GCA_008086735.1 Cheirogaleus medius | reverse complement strand
TAGCCATTCCATGGGTAAGAAGTGGTATCTCATTGTGGTTTTGATTTGCAATTCCCTGATGATTATGATGTTGAGCATTTTTTCACGTGTATATTGACCATTGCTATATACTCTTTGAAGACATGTCTATTAAAGTCTCTTATCCATTTAAAAATAAAATAAAAATAAAAAAAAATAATATAAATAAATAAATAAATAAATAAAAAAGAACAAGCAGACCAGAGGACCAAGCGCCCGGCTGTCCGCCCGCCCGGGAGCGGGAGGGGCTTTGAGAGAGCTGCCTGCCCCGCCAGCACCTGTTCCGAAGAAGGCGCAGGGTGCCCCTCCCCCGGCCATTCTGGGACCACGTCAAGAGGCAGCTACATGCGGCTCTTCTCTGTTTCTGCAGTAGAACGGTCACCTTTGTGGATGGAGACGCCACGGTCCCCATCACCAAACTGCTGCCACTACCTGTTTTGTGTGGATCCTGAGCTAAGGGGACTTTCGCTTTTGAAAATGGTTGGAAAAAATCAAAAGAAGAATATTTCATGACACAGGAGAACCGTATGAAATTCAGACTTTGTGTCCATAAAGAAGCATCGTAAGGACCCAGAGACACTCATGTATTTACACGCCGTCCGTGGCTGTCTCCCCTAGAATGACAGAGTCCGGCAGGTGTGACAGACGCTATGTGACCCCTGAAATGTTTGTGATCTGTCCCTTTAGAGCAGGCGCCCTCAAACTATGGCCCACGGGCCACATGCGGCCCGCCGAGGACATTTATCCAGCCCGCCGGGTGTTTTTGCCACCGCTGCCTGTCCTGCTTAGCAGCCGACTCATCCCGGGCCCACAGTGCGCATGTGTGGAATGTGCGCCGCACTCTCCAACGGTCTGAGGGACAGTGAACTGGCCCCCTGTTTAAACAGTTTGAGGACCCCTGCTTTAGAGAAACGTTTTGCCGGCTGCCGCCAAGTCCACCGGCCTTGTTGTTAGAGTCACATTCTGGTCAAAATATTGAGGATTTCCACCCTGTGGTCAGTAAACAATCCTCAAGGCCTTTGGCTTCCTGAAATCCTTAGTAGCTTTTAAATGTTTCATTTTTCATCCATCCACGTGAGTATCTGTACACAGACACACGTACAAGTAAGGAAAAATCCAATGGTCAGATTTTTAACCTGCTTAACCTGTTCCACTCCTCCCCAGTTTTATGAACTAGGGAAAGAACTGTTCGGTGTGTTTAGAAAAATTGAGATCTCACTTCTCAGGAACTTAAGATCAGTTACGGAGACACAACTGATCTTAAAATATTTTTCAGGTTTACGTCACCTCTGTGTTGGGGGGTGCAGATCTCTTACGACAGTGAGTGTGATTCTGAGATATGTCTGTATTGAAATATTTGCTACTTTCTTAGGAAACACATTATCATTAATTCATATGGGGTCAAGTTATATTGACCATTTTTTTTTTTTTGTATTGAGATGGAGTCTCACTCCGTTGCCCGGTCTAGAGTGCCATGGCGTCAGCCTAGCTCACAGCAACCTCTAACTCCTGGGCTCAAGCGATCCTTCTGCCTCAGCCTCCCGAGTAGCTGGGACTACAGGCACATGCCACCATGCCCGGCTAATTTTTTCCATATATTTTTAGTTGTCCAGCTAATTTCTTTCTATTTTTAGTAGAGACAGGGTCTCGCTCTTGCTCAGGCTGGTCTTGAACTCCTGAGCTCAAGCGATCCACCTGCCTCGGGCTCCCAGAGTGCTAGGACTACAGGCGTGAGCCACCGCGCCTGGCCTATTTTGACCATTTTAAAAGGATTCTGTGCACCACATATGTGGCCCTCAGATCCCCAAGTGCGGCCCCTCGACCGAATCCAAACTTCACAGAGCAAATCCCTTTATCGAAAGGACCTGTTGTGCAGAGTTTGGATTCAGACAAAAGGCCCCAGTCATGGATCCAGAGGCCACGTGAGACCCCGAGGCCATAGGTTCCCCACCCCTGGTACTAGATGTTGATATGGTCTTAAGATTACTAATTTTTTTCAAACGAGCATGGAATGCTTAGTCTTTTTAAAGAGAAAATTATTTTCAAAGCCTTTTGTTCTTTCCTGAATTAATTTAGGAGTCTCTTGGAAACTCAAACCCAGCCTGATAAATAAAGCCGAGCACTATTCATTCCCTAAAACAGAACCTTCGATCAGACCTCTCTCCCGAGGCCCGTCCCAATGACCCACTGCTTTCTGCCGGCCTGCAAGTCTGTGCTGGGTAAGGCCCTCCCTGGTCCCCGCTGTGCCTGGAACTCAGGAGCTACCTCAGGGCAAGTGAAGGCCAACGCGCACGGCTGTTTCTGCCTTTGTAGAAAAGTGACAAACACGTCAATAAAACTATCAGCAAACAACCAATACCAGATGCACTTGCCCCAAGCCAAAGTTAATTACAGCGAGCACTCCTGTGAAATGTCCGGGGCATTTCAGCATGCTGACTGGTGTTGCTGGAACGTTCCGGGTGCTGGGGACATGTGTTCTACGTCTGAGATCTTAAGCTCAGTGTCCGCCCTGGCGCCTGTGTGCTGTGCCCCTGGCTCTCCCCGCAGGCCGCCCTCCTACTCTGCCCCTGGCTGGATTCTGCCAAGGCCAGTGGTCTGCTGAACTCTTCCCCACCATGAACACACCATTTCCTAGGCACCTCCATTCTTTCCGGGCTCCTGCCTGCAAAATCCTGGCGCCCTCGCCCACCTTCAGGGCAGCCGCACAGGGCTGAGCGGAGAGCAGCGGAGGTGGCTGCCGCCGGCCTCCTCCAGGTCCACGCATCCAGGCTGCTGCCGTCCTCGGTCCCTGTTCTCTTCTCTGTCCTACAATGCAGCCGCGTCCATCTGGCAGCTACTACCGCGTTTCCCCGAAAATAGGACAGGGTCTTATGTTTATTTTTCCTCAAGAAGACACCCTAGGGCTTATTCTCAGGGGATGTGTTATTTTTTTTTAAGTGTGGTACAACCATCTACATTTATTCAAATATAGTGAAGTCATCTTCTTCTGGAACATCATCCTAACTCTCCAAACCCCGAATTCCATCCTGAATGTCTTGCGACTCTATTTCCTTTAGAACCATCGGCCCCAAGCTCTCATGTCGAGCACTAGAGCTCTCATGGGGCAGAGGAGAAGGGCTGCTCGTGTTCTTTCCCGCTCCGTGACGAAATACATGGGTTGTGCAGACACACTGCGTAGCCACGCCCGTCACTAGGTCTTATTTTCGGGGTAGGGCTTCTATTGCACACATGCTTAGAAATCCTGCTAGGGCTTGTTTTATGGGTAGGTCTTATTTTCAGGGAAACACAGTAGTTGAGGGCCGGATCCGCTGCCTGCGCTGACATCGTGTGATGTTTGTCACAGTGTCGAGGGGAGGAGACACTCAGTGATCCCAGCGGTTCCCTGTCCCAGACAAACCCCTTTCCAGCACCCTGCTTCTTGCTCCTAGCCCAGGGCAAGGCCTCCCCCTCCTTGTACAACCTCGGCCTCGGACAAATTCCCACCTTTATCCTTACCTTTCAGCTGCCTATGAGCATCACCTACCACCCCCCTCTAGTCCCGGCGTGAGGGGTGCTGGCCCCTCTGTCCACAGCCTGCGTCCTGCTGTCCCTCCCACACTCTGTCCCGCCAGCCCGTTCTCCGTCCCGGTGCTCCGTCCCCTCCCGCCAGCGTAGAAACAGGCTCGCTGCTCTCTCACTGACCCGCACAGGATCTCCACGTGCAGCGTTGACCCTGCTATGCATGTAGCAGACACTTTATTTACACTTTGATTATCGTGTTTTGGCATCCAAAAGTGTTAAATTTAGTCAGTGGTGTCGTGCTTGGAAAAGTTGTGTCCATCGAAAGATGCTGTGAATCCTCACCCTCATTTTATTCCAGCCACTTTGGTGTTTAATTTTCACATGTTCGCTTTTATCTTTTCCGGCATCTGGGGTTGTGACATGTACAACAAGGGCTTTAATTATTTTTTCCAACTAGTCGTTTGTTATTATGACCCATCCTTTTCCATTCTGACTTCGAAGTCACCGTGTCCCGAAGGCTCAGATACACAGGCACGTGCTGCACAGTAACACTTTGGCCAATGACGGGCTGAATATTGGATGTCAGGCCTGCAGGATTACAACCCTGTGTTTCAACTTCACAGCGGGTCCTCGAACAACGTCATTTCATTCAATGTTGTTTTGTTATAACATTGATGAGAAGAAAAAAAAATCGATTCCCAGCTGGGGCCACTGTCTGTGTGGAGTTTGCAGGCTCTCGCCAGGTCTGCCTGGGTTTCCTCTCGTGTCCCGGAGATGTGCACGTTCGGGTCCCTGTGTGTGCGTGGTCCCCGTGTTGTGAGTGTGGGTGTATGCACCTGCACCCTGCGATGAGAGGGCGTCCTGACCAGGGTCCACTCCTCCCTTGTGCCCTGAGCTGCCACCCGTGACCCTGACCTGGAATAAGGGACTTGGAAAATGAAGGAATAGATACAAATTATTGCCAAATAGCAAGTCGTAAGGTCTACGATAATCCTACAAATGCATGACGATAAATCACACGGGAGAAAAAGCGCTCCGGGAGCCCACCTGTCTGTGACAGTCTGTGATCTGCATGGCGGCAGCGTCACCTTGCAAACACCTGCTCCATTTAAGCCTCGGCGACCCTGATCGCCGTCACTCGCCGATTCGCCAAAAGTCAGGCAGTTATCTTGTTTTTATTACTCTTTCCTAAATGTATGTCTAGCTCACGTGTATTTCAGTCTTTACTATTAGAAATGTTTGGGGTCTTTATTTAGAAGTTTGGTGGTGTTTTGTGACAAGAAATATTCCGTAGGGAATTAACTGTTGCTTATATCAATTAGCTTTTGGTAAAATGGGTTTTGTTATATGTCATTTCACTTAAAGTTCTGGTTTCCAAGAGCCTGTTGATGGTGTGAGGTGAGGATCCACGCCGTGTCCGTGTTTCTGTACACAAATCCTCACCGTTGTGCTACAGCTGCCCACAGCGTGGTCACGTGCCGTGCAGGTGGCGGCCCGGGAGCAGCAGGCCACACCACCTGGGCCAGGTGTGCAGGAGACCGAGCCATCCAGGTGTGTGTAGGCGTACTCTGTGAGGCTCACACAGGGACAAAATTGCATAACTAACCATGCACTTCTCGGGACATATCCCTGTCGTTAAGTGACACATGACTGTTCCCGGATCTGATTTTGGGTTTTCTGTTCCCTTAACTTGCCTTTTCATGCTGTTTTTAATATTGCACTTTAATATTTGCCATAAGCTCTCTCCCGTTCCTCTTCTGGTCTAACATGTTCTGGCTATCCCCGCCAGTCTCCCGAACAAGTTCCCTCCTTTTTAAGATACAGCAAGCCAAGCGACTGTGGGTGTCACCTGTGCAGACAGACGGTGACCGCTGTCTAGAGGGGTCCCTGCTGTGTCCTCAGGCCTCCCCCATGCTCCTCCAGCCGATTTCCATCATTCTTTCCCTGTCTCGCTTCTGGGCACAGAGGGTTTTGGTGAGGGCTTGCCCCTGAGCCTCTGAGCGTTGGTGAGTTGGTGTTTGGCCGTCACAGCAGGACAGGCGAGGCAGGAGAGACCCAGGCCCTTCCGCAGAGAACCACGTGGAACACGGGGCTCGGCACGGGATGCGGAGGCCAAGCTGAGCCTTTGGACTAAAGTTTGCCTGGGACCTGGTAGTAGTTTCCTGGCGTTGCCGTGACGGACAACCACAAACCGGGCAGCCAGGACAATGGCACCGAATTGTCTCATGGTGCTCGAGCCCCGTCTGAAGCCGAGGCGTGGGCGGGTGGAGTCCCCTGGGCTGGAGGGAGCCGCTGAGGTTGTGGGCGGTTCCCGGCAGCACCCGGCCCCTGCCTGTCTCCACACGCCGTCTGCCTTGCGTCTCTGTCCTCTTACGAGGAGCAGTCTCGCGGGGTTAGGGCCCCCCCCAAAGACCTTGTCCGAACTTGACAGTTGTCTGCAGGGATTGGATTTCCCGCTCACAATTGCAGAGATTTCAACATACCCTGCGGTGGGGACTCGATTCATCCATGACAGACCGGTACATAAATCTCTCTCCCCCGTGCCCCCCATCCCAAGGCAGTCTCTCCCCAGGGCTGGAAACCAGAGCCCAGGGCTTGCTGAGTCAAGTGTCTTCCCCGTGGTTCAGCGTGAGAGGCTCATGCGACTCCGAGTGTTTTTCCGTGGCGGGTGTTTTGTGTGTGTTTCAACCCAGCGAGCGCTGGAGTGCATGTCCCCGCCCCCACGGCATGCGCGGACCCCCTGCGTGCTCCCGTGGGCTGGAACTGGGCTAGACCTCACGGGAAGGGAGGAATGACCTGTCACCGACGCTGGCCGGGGTGTTGCCGTGACCGCAGCATGGAGTCGGGACCAGCCCGCTGGGCTCCTGGGTAAACTCGCGGGAGGCCGTGTGGGAGTCCAGGCACGAGGCACCGAGGCTTTGAGCCGGGTGGGGGCGGCAACGAGGATGATGTCGTTGCCCTGGGAGATGGCAAAAAAGCTGGCAGGGTGGCCCCGGCTGGCCCCACGGATGTGTCACACGGGGACCCCTGTCACTGCTGCAGTTAACATGGCCAGCCGTGGCTGCTCGAAATCTTTGTCGGGTAATTCTAACACTTCCATCTTCTTGGTTTGGCATCTGTTGGTTGTTTTTTGTTCATTTGTTTGTTTTTTCCATTTTGTTTGCGATCTTCCTGGTTCTTGGTGTGATGAGTGGTTTTTTAAAATTAAAACCTGTACTTTCAGGGTACTGTGTTATAAGACTCTGGAGCTCATCAAGTCTTCTGTTTTAGCACACCTGTGCTGACAGGACTCCAACAGAGGAAGTAGGTAGGGGCCGCCTTGTTACTGCGAGGAGGGAAGTCGTTACTGCTTGGTGTTGGCGGATGTTCCAACCCCCCAAGTGGCATCCACTGATACCAGGTGGCCTTGTGGAAGTCCTCACTGTCCACTAGGTAGTAGACATCACCCTTGTGGAGGTGCCAGGGCCCCTCATCACAGCCTGGTGGGGGTGAATTCTAGGCTATTCACACAGCCTTTACTGACGCAGGTGAGTGTGAGGCCAAAGTTCTTGCTGTGTGTTCGGCTAAAGTTGCGCAGTTGTCCCTAAAAGTTTTCTGCCCCCTCCCTGGTGCTTTGGCTAGAGAGAGCAGGCTTTTATTGGGGATATTTTTGGCGGTGCCTGTTGGTATTTCTGGGATGCTGGTTTCTTCAATTCCAAGTCTGGTGTATATGAGGCAAGGGGAAAACCCAGGGAACTGACCGCTGCATCATTGCTTGGGTCCTGCGGTCCTTAGTCAGCCTGCCTTCTTCTCTCCACCTTTCAGAGTCTCCTTAAATGAAAGGGCCTTTAGTTGTACTCAGTGGGAAGAATGGGGAAATGCAGCCTAGCCCATCTTCCAGGGTAGAAGAAGGTGCATAATATGTGTACCTCTAGGATGTGATAAAAAGAGATCATATTTAACCATACAGACACACATGCACATATATGCACACAGACACACCATACAAACACATGCACACACCATACATACCATACACATGCACGTTCACACAGATGTACCATACAAACACACATGTGTGCCAAACACCACACACATGCATGCACACACGTGCAAAAACATGTCATCTAAACACACATGCACATGCCACATGTGCACACAGACATACCATACAAAAACACTCATGTGCCATATATACCACACACATGCATGCACACACCACATGCACCACAGGCATGCACACGCACACACACTCACACCATGCATGCCATAGACACACACCACACACACTATACCGACACAGACACGCGAACCATATATTGGAGAACAGGACAAATGACATTGTGCCAGGGAAATCTCAGCGCTGTGAGCAATGTTCAAGGACAACCCATCAGATATAACTGGCTGAAGGCCACAACATGCTACAGAGGTTATGACTCAGGTGTTACTTGAATAGTCTAGATTTGAAATAAAGCTTAACATAAAAAAAATGAACCGAATCTTTCAGATGTTCAGGTGTACATTCTTTCACTGACATGCATATTTTGTAACAGTAAACCATGAGGTTGGTGCGGAAAGGAGAAAACGCCGTTGTGTGATGAATTAAGAAATAAACGTGGTTAAACTTAAGTTGCATTGATTTGATTATTATTCCACTGAGGTTTTGAATATCACTTTGTACTGAAGATTCTGGTTCAGTGATAGAATATGCATACATGAAAACTGAAGCCCTCGCAAACGTTTAAAGATCTTCTTGCATTAGAAAACCATGGTATTCTGCACACAATATGGACCTTCTCAACCTTGAATCCGTTCTCAGTTGTGCGGAGCAGAGGCAGAGACAGAAACTGAAGAGTTTATTTGAACATACTCTGGGGTGGCAATTAGAGCCGTCTCGGCGGAGAGAAGGGCCGTTTACGCACCTGTCAGTCGGGAGGGGGCCGGGCCAGGAGCATTAAATACAGCTGCGTAAAGAACGGCCAGGATTTAATTTCATCGCTTCCTTTGTCTTTTTGTTCTGTTTGTGTTGTTTGACATTTATTAATCCTCTTAACTCACTTGGACCTCAGGCTCCCGACCAATTTCCTTTGAGATTCTGACTTTTATGGGAAAAGGGGGTGTAAAGAGTAACAATACGACTTGAGATTAATGTGAAACACAAGCAGCCCGACATTCCCTCTTTTCTGTCGTCTCCAAGCGCACGTCTTTATTCTGGCTCTGGGACGGCTGCTCTTCCTCCTCCACTGATAAATAACGGTCAGTCACGTGTGCCCCCGGCTTAACGCGCACCATCCCGTTGCAACTTCACGCTGGCCCGGTCGGGTGAGCAGAGGGAGATGGATGCCTGCCCACTTTAAGCAGGAGGAAACTGAGGCACGACAGGGAAGGGGGCGTGCGGAAGGACAGCAGACGGGAAGCAGCGGCATGGGCAGTGTGTGGGACCGGCTTGCAGTGCGAGCTTGTCCTGCCCCTGATTTCCGACACCCAGAACAGCCTGTCACCTCTGCTTCTCGCTAATATTCCCCCCTTTGTCTGCATGACTAGCTCAACCCGATCCACAGAACTTAATATTAATAAATTATAACTTGTGGTGCAAATTGTTGTTTCTATCATGTGCTGGCCATGGAAATAGCTGGGGGAGACTTCAGCTCAGAGGTTGCCTGTTCCAAAATGTAACGCTTGAAAGTGAGCACGTTCGGTTGCTTTGAAAGAAAGTCACCGTGGTAAAGCCTTAGAGAAAGCTAGTTATTTAGCTAATAGCAAGAGCTGCTCACCTGTGTGAGCTGCCTGATCACAGGTGCTCTTATCTGGTGCACTAAATACCTTACTTTGGTCCGTAAGGTGCCACTGAGCACCTTCTGCGTCCTTAGTTTTGTGCCATCGCAAGGCAGGAGGAATGGGAAGTTGCAAAGGAGAGAGTGGAGTCTTTGTTTACACTGAAATTATTTTCAACATCCTGATTCTCTTCAACAACCTAATGAAGATTATTTCGTGTGGCTTAAGTTTTTGAGAGTTGGGAATTTTCTGTGTAGAATCCAAGGTAACTGTTCTTAAAAGTGCTTTCACTCTGTCTGACGCCAAACTCAATCCTGTGATGTTCCCAACAGAGTTAGAACGTAATGACAAAGATACAGTGAGTTAAATCAGGCTTTTTCCAGATCCAGTAAAGAACACATTTTAATGAACTAAGTTTAAATTTAAATGTACATATACAGACTTAATTATACCAGAGAATATTTTCCTTTTTTCTGCGGTTCTACAATATTAGCAAGAAGAATTCTTCTCTAACAATAACAAGTCATAACGGTAATTGGGATAATATATTTCTAAACTTTAGATAATCACAAATTATAGCCATTGTACCTAAATGTCTGGATAAATGAATAATTGTCAACTCCTCAAAGTTTCAATAATAAACGTGAAATATGAAGAAATTGACATTTTTTCAGTGCACCAGTTATACATCTGTACATCACCTGCAAACCCGCAATAAAAGTTACTGAGCCAGTGAATGCCAATGAGGTATTTTACCTTCAAGCTGTCCCTAAGGGACGGCAGGACGGGAGTGTCAGCTGTGGGGTAATACGTGGGTCCTGAGAAACTTGCATCGTGCAGAATCACCCGCCGAGCATGGCCGGGCTTTGGGGAAATACCAGGTTGGGACAGAACACACAAACCTTAGAAAGTTTGTAACCAGAGCACAAACCAAAATAATGATAATCATAATTTTAAATTCTTGAATAGAAAAAAATACGTTAAATTCCTAATAAATGAAATACACTGCAGCACATAGAGAACTCGACTGCGATGAAGAGAAAGGCGAAGGCAGCGGGGGGCGGGGGGGCAGGTCAGGCAAGGCGGGATTTCAGTGGCCGAGCCCTGGAGCCCGGGGCAGAGACAGGGCACGGTGGAGCCAAGGAGGACCGTGCTGGGTTGTGTCTTCCACACAAATACGCAGGAGAACTGCGCAATACGGACACGTTCAAGGCCAGAGGACCAAGGGGAAAACGTGAGGCCAATGGGCGCTGTTTATAGAAGTGTGGTCTTCTGTGGCTCATTGTGTTCACCGGTGTCACTGCCCTTTGCATCACAGCACAGACGTGCTATTACATGGTGACTTAAAGCTTTAGTGCACCGGAGAAGATCGCTCATGGCCGACGCGATTTTCACAGGACATTCACACCTAGTCAGTCATCAGCTGTGTGTGTTACAGATGGTTTTATAACACACACGCCCCGTGGCCAGCCAGGCTGCATCTCCCCGCTAGCACGCAAATGTCTGCAGCGGGCCAGGTGAGTGGGTGCCCAGATGCTGACTACCTGCAGATGCTCATCGGAAGAGAAGCTGACCTTGGATCACCTTGGCTGCGTACTGTACGTTATCGGCACCTGGATTATCACCGTTTGATTTTAAGATTTCTCATAACGGTGAGGGGTACTTAAAGTCGCTGTTAGTTAGGCTCTCATTGACCTTGTCCAAATTATTGGGGAAAGGGGTTTCTCTCTCTCTCTTTTTTTTTTTTTCGAGTCAGAGTCTCACTCTCTTACCTAGACTAGAGTGCCGTGGCGTCAGCCTAGCTTAACCTCAAACTCCTGGGCTCAAGCGATCCTCCTGCCTCAGCCTCCCGAGTAGCTGGGACTACAGGCATGCACCACCATGCCCGGCTAATTTTTTCTATATATTTTTAGTTGGTCAATTAATTTTTTTCTATTTTTTTAGTAGAGACGGGTTCTCGCTCTTGCTCAGGCTGGTCTCAAACTCCTGAGCTCAAGGGATCCACGTGCCTCGGCCTCCCAGAGTGCCGGGGAAAGGGGTGTTTCTTTTCCAGATGTAACCCTCACCCCTGTTACACAAAGTCAAGTTCCAGCTCCTCGGCTATCTGTGAGAACTGTGAGCCAATTTCTTCCTGTAAGATGGAAATGATATCCAGGATCACATTTACGTTCTTCTGAAGACAGTGGCTGAAATAACTGAGAACAGCCTCAAAAACAAAGGCGACTCAAGGAAATGTACAACACTACTCGATTTCTCTATCAATTGCATTTCAGATTCTCATATTTTTTTCCCATTTGCCTTTTGTTTTGTTCTTCAGTGGAAGACATTGACTCCTTAAAGTAGAAAGGGACGTATGAGGTTAACCGAATTGCAGGAAAGAAACTAGAAGCTGCAACTTTTCTGAACTGTAATCCCAGAAAGGCAGCTTCACACTCTTCTAAACAAAACCCCGGTTCTTGGATTTCACACGTGATGTATCACTCTTTTTCCTCTTCATATTCCTCCTGTGAAGAGATTTTTGAGCAACCAAGAGGAAGACTTAAGCAGAAGAAGAGACGTATTTTTAACGGTGCAGAGTGTGAAAGAAACGACGCCACTCCTTGTGGGTCAGCCTTTTGCGTGTAACACACTGCTGAGCGGCTTCAGCTGAGGGTGGACCAAGCTCCCTGGTCTCTGTGGGATTACGCGGCAACTCGGCAAAATCACCTTCCGTGCTTGATAATGAAGATGACGTGCAAATTCTTTGAATCAGGAAAATAGTCTCAGCAAATGTTAATTGAACTCTGTGTGCAAGACAAAATGCCAATCTAAACACGGTGATCACCCTCCCGTGGAGAAACTTACCTCTGTTGTGACTTAGGTGTAACACAAAAGACAGTCACCATTTGAAATGTGTCCCTTCGTTCCCATGGTAATGCAATTGGGAAGGGAGGATTAATCAATATGTTAGCCATTGCCATCCATATACAAATAAGCATTCCACGTGTAATAGAGTAAACTTACAATGATAACATAGGTGATAAACATAAGTAGCTGTATTGCTTGGTAGATGAGAGTTAGGATTAGAAAATGACTGTGAAAAGTCACACCCAATTCAAAAGAAACAGAATTAGAGAATTCTGTTGGAGAATTAGACCTAATAATGCTGTGTGCACCAACCCCGGTTCCTGTCCTTCTAAAAAGGAGGCAGATGGTTGCAGGAAAATCCTTGAATCCTACAGTGGGAGCCTCTAAGAAAGGAAACTGGGGAGGTTCACCGGGGAGAGCACAGGTGAGAGTTCAAGGGAACAATTAATTGTGTTGACCAGAGACAGGTTTTGTAGGGCAGGTTTGATCACCAAGCAAGAGGCTCAGAAAGAGAAATATCACCCAAAAAGAATAGCAACGTTCTCAGCACGCGATTTAGACAATGTGACTTCACACAGTCCTAATGACAAGGAAAACGAGGAAATTATCTTTTAAAAAATCCAATATAATTACACAAGGAGCTTCCAAGGGACCATTTTGAAAAGGACAGGTGCAAACGGTGAAAAGCAAACACACCAGGGTGGATAAAAGAAAGAAAATCTCTCTAATCGTAACGTCAGAAAGAATAAACCCCAATTTAGGTAAAGGAGATTTTTAAATGTTAAGGTTGACACGTGATGTCCTAAGCTTGCGAGAATAAAATCTCAGTAATCGTTGTGTGCTCACGGTGAGCGGGAATCGGGCTACGCACACCGCCCCCCGGGTATGCCACACGGGTACTTACTTCCATTAGGAGATGGAGAAAGTCTGGCTCCTGGAGTCCCCGTGGGCTTCTGGAGGTGGCAGAGCTGGCAGGTGCCTCGCCAGGACTCAGACGACGTGTCCCAGGCCTCCTGGCCGTCTCGTCTTGGGAGAGCACAGCGCGACCGTATGGGGAGAGAGTGGAGACGTTAGACTTTGCTTTTGCCTCGGTACAGGCCGGTCTCCAGGCCTCAGGCCAGTCTCATCGACTAGGTGTGTATTTCAATCTCGGGCTTCAGGAACCTGCAAAAATGTCAGAAGACTAAGACAATTGGATGTGGTCCTTGCCTGAAAGGCCAGAATGCCGCACCTTCTGCGGCGGCCTTGGTGGTAACTCTCCGTGTGAGTCCAGGGCAGGTCACTGGAGTGACGTGTCTGCAGGAGAAACAGCAGTCGAGTGACAGAGACCCCGCCACGTCGACTGACCTCGCTAACGTCAGCAGGCAAATTGTTCAGGAAAACACCATAGAGAGTCTTATCAAATAACTACCTGGAGATGAAGGAGTCCTGGCTCTCTGACTAACTTATCAACCCGAAGGAGAGTTTTCTGGCCAGGCGCTGTCCTGCACGATGGCCAGAACTGAGCCCGCCACGCCCGCCCCCCTTTGCGGTGCTCTGGGCACCCCGGAAAGCGCAAACGCTTTTCACACCTTCGTGCCTGAACTCGGGTCTCTGGATAGCACTTCGCCTGCCAAACACAGCCAGATGCTCTATGTGTTTTGCACCTCGGTCCTTCCTGGTATTGAGTTCTTTCTTCTCTTGTCGACAGCGCGCCTGCGTCTCCTTGGTCAATCACACACACGTGCACACGTGCACACACAGGCACACACACGCACACGCACCCGTGCACACACGCACACGTGCACACACATGCACACGCACACGCACAAATCCCACCTGGCCCTGGTTTCTCGACACTCTCTCTTCCCTTCACTGTCTCTGCAGAAGACGGACCCAGGCTCTCTTCTCACTCCACCACTTTCCTTCCAGTCCCAGCCGGAGCTTCCTGCCGCTGCTCGTTCACGCCCCACGTGCCGGCCTTCTGTGCGTCAGACCGCGCTCCCCTCCCCGGGACGACAGCAGAGAACAAAGCAGGCGAACCGCACGTCTGTTCTCACGGGGGGAGCCGCGGTCATTCACGTGTCGCTCGACCCGGTGGGCGCATTCCGGTGCCTGTTTCGGTTGGGTGCGAGCTGAGCCGCTGTAGGAAGAGGCTCCTGAGAATCGGGACTGCACAGGGGAGAGTTGCGTCCCCCTCCAGGAGCTGACCCAGAGCTCGCCCCTGCGGGTGGACGCTACGCCCCCCCAGGCCATGCAGGGACTGGAGTTCCCTCCGGCCTCTCCCCGGGGCTAAAATCAGGTCATTTTCAAACCGGATTTCCAGCCTTTAGAAAGCAGGAGAGGAAGAGGTCTATCTGGAATAGCGCCTGCATCTTTCGCGACCTGTCCTGGGGTAACCGGTTCCCTCGTGTGACACTGAGCTGCACTCGGCAGGACCGGACTGTGGGACGCGGGAGCTCTGGCGGGCGGCCGCGCACCCAGTGCGACTCTGCGCAGGTCCAGCCTGCTTGACGTGAGGCCGGAGTCCACTCCCGTTCCTATTTCCTCTGCTGCCACGGCTTATCCACGATGTTGGGGTGCCCCATAACTGATGTCGCCTTTCTGGTTTTTCTTTCTTTTTTTGTACTTTCCCTTCTCCCTGGGTAGATCTCATTCCCTCGTTGGCTGGCGTATCCGTCCGGGTTTTCCAGAGAAACGGGCCGATACAGTGTGTGTCTGCGTCGGCATCTGCGTGCGTCTGCGTACCGGGGACGGCCTCCCCGCCTCCAGCCTGGGCCCAGGCCCTCCCGCCGCTCAGTCTCGTAGGAATCTCTGCGCAGCGGCCGTAGCCATCGTGTTTACATATTTGACTGTGCAGTTGTTTGCTCGGTGCCCTTTTCCCCACCAGAATCTTAGCTCCCTGACGGCCGGGGTCGCATCCGCCCCACTCACCACTGTTCCCCAGCATCTGCGTCACAGCGTAAGCGATTGGCACGTACCTCTTGAACAAATGGGCATTGTGAGCTGAATTGTGTGAGCAAATAACACGCAGATCACGTTGGTGGCCAAAACCCAGCTAGGAGCATGATCAATACACGGGATGATGGAACCAGCACCCGGAACGTTCTCTCCTGGCAACCAAGCGTTTGTTGGTGGGAAACAGACCTCGAAGCTATAATTATCTGAGCGACTTGACGTGTTAGTGTGAATTAATTTACTGCGTCTGCTTCCGTCTGGATAGAGAACAGGAGTCACTGATTCGTTTAAGAAATATTTATTGAACACGCGTGCCGGCATTGGGCATGTGGTTAGAGTCACTGCCAACCCCGGGGCCCGGGAGGGGTGGGAGTGGAGGCCCATGTATCACCTTCTTTCACACATTTGAAAGTTATAAATAAAATGTATTATCTGTTCTATCATTCATTGTGTTTTATGAATAGCAATGCCAAATTGGGTAGACCTTCTTGAGCCAGTGTAGTTATCTAGTTTTTTTATTCATTTAATTTTAGAAAAATTAAACTACCAAAAATAACTGAAATTGTCATTAAAATTCACTAAGCAATACTTATATATTCAGCTACAAACTGTGACTTTTGTATATCTTGCTCAAATTTGTAATGAGACTCCATAACTTACTATTGTTTTCAGAGAAAATGTTATAAAACATTTTATTTTACCATATAAATTGATGTGTTGATATCACTATTTTCACCCTCTAGATCCATACAGTAAAGATGGAAGAACCGGTAGCGTGCTCACGCGTGTGCATGCGTGTGTAGGGCTCCACATACAAAGCTGGGAGTGATGTGGGCCGTTTACCATGGCAGAACGTTTCTCAGCTGCCACAGGTGTTCTCGAGTCATGCATCTGAGCGTGCAGAGAAGCAAAAATGCACGCTTGGCGCTATTGGGAAGTGGCACTGTGGTACGCAGGAATCTATGGCACCCACAGTAAGAGAAGGTGTTTTGACAATGAGTTCACCTTTCTCTCACCCAAGAGCTTCTGCGTCTCAGAGCTTTGCATCTCTGCGATAGTGGGACATCACACTTGCAGCGTTCACCTTCTTGAAGTTTGAAGGTACCAGGTGAGAGGTTGGGAAGGTGTTTCCTGGGTGCTGCCTGGTGTCTCACAGTGGCGGATGCTCAGGGCTGTGGGCAGCGTGTGCATGTTCGGTGGCAACTGCGCTCTGTTTGCTGTGGGTCTGGGAAACGTGGGGCTTTCTGGGGCGCAGGGCAGGGCAGGGCCATCCTTCCCGGGGCTGGGCTAGCGCTCTAGACGTGGGAACCCAGAGCAGGAGAGAGACACGTGGGGACAGGACCCCGCCCCAGCCAGGCGGTCGGCGAGTTCGTGGAGAACGGGTGTGGATTCCGAGAGCTCAGAGAGGAGGCCAAGGTGGCCAGACGGAGACGCTAGCACTGAATGTGCTCCATGCTGGGGAAACAGCAGGTTTGGGAAACGGGACCGCTGGGGGCCGGTGTGGACGTGAGGGGGAAGGCCGGGGGCCAAAAGGCGGGCACCTGGGCAGACCCCAGGTCACAGGGCTCGGGAGCTGTTTTTTATGGGGACTGGGCTTCTTCCTGAGGTTGGCGGGGGTCCCTGAAGGACTTTTAAGATCTTTTGTCTGCGTCAGCGTGGTGGCCTGCGGAGGACGGGTTGAGATGGAAGAGGCTGGAGACGGAGGGGCCAGAGGGGTGAGAGAGCTCGAACCAGGACACTGGGGACCGGCTGACCCCAAAGCAGGAGGGGGACACGGAGTCGCTGCGGGGGATGGAGGAGAGGGACGAACGAGCCAAACCACGCCCCATGTTTTTGGCCTGAGCCACAGGGTGGGGGCCGCGCCGTCCCTGAGACACATTTGGGGAGAGGGCGAAGAGTTCAAGTTCAGATATTCTGCATTTTAAGTTGCCCCCGGGCACCCAGGAAGGCTATCCAGCAGGTGGTTGAGGACGGATTCCGGAGATAGGGATGTCTATGCAGCTGGAGACGGGGCTGGCGTGGGCAGCGTGCTGAGCACCCACCCTGGGTGCACTCCGCCCTGCCAGATTGGGGATGGAAACTTCAGGGACCACACCCTGCAGACGCCCACCCAGTGCCCGGGCTGGTCAAGGCTCAACAACACATGATGTCCTAGGACATGCAGCCGCCTGCTGTCGCAGAGGACAATCGCCCACTCTGGGAGGCCGAGGTGGGCGGATTGCTCAAGGCCAGGAGTTCGAGACCAGCCTGAGCAAGAGTGAGACCCCATCTCTACTAAAAATAGAAAGAAATTAGCCAGACAACTAAAAATATATAGAGAAAAAATTAGCCGGGCATGGTGGCGCATGCCTGTAGTCCCAGCTACTCGGGAGGCTGAGGCAGGAGGATCGCTTGAGCCCAGGAGTTTGAGGTTGCTGTGAGCTAGGCTGACGCCACGGCACTCTAGCCCGGGCAACAGAGTGAGACTTTGTCTGGAAAAAATAAAAAAATAAAATAATAAAACAGTACGGAATGAACCCTTCTTGGGCCAGGGCTTGTCCTTGGCAGTCTCAGACATTTTTCCCTTTAATCAGGAGCCCATCTTCCTCTCCTCAACCTTGCCAGAACTCTCTCCAACATGGAATCAGCTAACCCATCGGTAGTTACTATGCGGTGACTTTACTGTGTTGGAAGACGTTGAATGGAGAAGGGATGAACAGGGAGAGGCCCCTTGAGTCTTCCAAACAACACGGGACGCTTCCATAAAATTCCGCTACAGCAAGTGGGGTGCAACCCAGGCCACCCAACTCCTGCTCCTCTGCCCCGGGTGATGGCTTCAACGTGAAATAAAGCAGTGGGGCTTTTTTAACTGGTAAAAACAGTTGTACATATTTAGCAGTCGGTTTCTGCATAGGTCCAATGACCTGCCAAGTGAAATTCCTTCACAAGTCTCTGGGTCTCCGCATTCGGCAAATAAACTCCGCGTGTGGGAGGCAAAAAGCACGTGGGTCGTCCAGCCCTTGGATGGTGGCGATCGCCGGTCGTAAAGATGCTCACTGTCCTCTTGTTAAAAGTGACTCATAAATCCCCGAAGAGCAGCAAAGTCAGACAGTGCACGGCAGAGACACGTATTAATTGTGTCATTTAACGGAATCATGAGAAGGAAGCAAGTGAGAGAGGAAGGTCTTTGAGAGAGAGGATGAGGAGATGCCCGTGACTAAAAGCAGATGTAAACTGAGGTTCCAGCCCATTTGCCCGGCAAGCCAGGTGAGTAGCTTCAGCTAACAGATGTATCTGAAGTTGTTTTTTATGAATTGCTTTTTTTCTTCTTATTTTGTTGGCTTTCTCTCCCCAATTGCCAACACCAGTCATACCTTGTTATTTGGGAAAGCACAGAAGAAAACCCAGTGGGTATGGCTACACCTGCAAATTGGTGGGCGTGCCGTGCTAACAGAGAACGTAAACACTCTGTTGCATTAGCCAACCACGCCTCTTCAACGTGCGGTGGAATATTAATGGTACCAACTTTTATTTTAAACTGCATCATTGCAAAACTGCTGGAAACATTTTATGAACAATTTGAGTGCACTTCAGATATCTGTGGCCACAGACTTGGAGAGAGACCCCGATTTAGTGGACTCAGGGAGGAGCCTGCAAGTTAGGAGCAGTGAGTCCTCCTGTGGCCTTGAGGGAAGCCGCGTGACCTTGAGCGTGCGGCTGCCCTTCTCCCGGTGTCGGGTTTCTGTCGTGGAGGCCCCACTCACGGTGCCAGGAAACTAGGGCTTTAAACCGACAAAAATAGAGTCTCCCGAAAAAAATGCATAAATAACAATATTAATAACAACAACAATAAGAGTCACTTTCCACTTATTTAGCAACTTGATCTACAAGCTGATTTTACGTCCCAGCTGTGTGGAAGGTGCCAGAAGGTCTGGATTTCACACGTGGTGTACAGATGAAATCCGGCTGCTGCGGCAGCTCCCGTGGGGCCGTGCCAGGGGCTTCCTCTGACCCGGGCTCCCCTCTGGGCAGGCGCCTTGCGAGCAAACAGGTGGCCGGCCTCGCTGCACTGGCCGCCCGATGGGAAGAGCGGCCCTATATTAAGCAAGTGACCCCGAGGTGTTCCACTGAGTCAGTTGCTAAAAGTGATGCTGCCACAGCCTCGCTGCCAGCAACGGCTCCTTGCCCTCCGCTGACTTTCGGGCGACCTGAGTGAGAGCTAGCCGAGTGTTTACAAACCCCGACATGTGGAGGAGTGAGATTCTCGGGGTCTGAAGAGCGAGACTGGGTTGCTCCCTGGCCAGATCGCCATCATTTCCAGCTTGAGCAATATGCTCTCCCTCTTCCGCCAAGCCTTCTCCAAGCTCTGCAGGATGCTGTTAGTGAGTACCCTCGTCTGTGTTGTTCAGAAGCACTCGGCAGCGTGCAGTGTTTCTCGGTTTTGTTTTTAAGACGGTTCCCAGTCGTCTTGGAAGCCGAACAGGGCGGTACTTAGGCGATCATGATTGCGTAGTGGTGGCAACGTTTATCACCGTCTTTTCTCACTTTTTAATGGTTTACTTAATATGCAACTTCGGTTATGAATTTCTCGGCATTTGCTTTTCTGCTTTTTACTGTCCTTGTTCAGTTGAAAACTTGTTCTGCCTTACTGCTGTTTATCTTCGCACCGCGGCTTGCAGAGATTTCCCGTCCTGCACAGCACCTGCTTCCTGCCGCATGTCCGCTCTCGTCCCTGAGTGTGCCGGTTCTGTCGTCCGTCTGGGCTCACATGACGGTCCCGAGGCTCGGGGCTCACGGACGCCTTCCCCACAGTAGCTGCTCCCTGGGCACGTTGTACTGAGGGACGGCCGCGTTGACAGAGAGCTCGAGCACAATGGAGGGGCACAGGGTCACTTCTGTTCTCATCTCTCTCCTCCTTCCCCCACGGTCCTCCTATCTCCTTACTCTGTCCTCCTCCCCCTCTGCTCCTCCCTAACTTCTCCTCCCCAGGACCACAGGTGCCAGGACACGGACACTCCCTGACCCACACGCTCACCTCTCTGCCTCCTCCTCTGGAGCGACATTGAATTTCGTTGCATCTTGGTGCATTTGTGGTTCTTTCGCCCCTGCACGGGATGCCCGTCTGTGACCAGCTTGGATACAGGGGACATTTCAACCGATCAGCCGCCACTCACTGAGAGTCCGCATAGCCACACGGGCCTGTGGCTTGTTTAGCGCCCTTCTGGGGAGCCACGATTCTGGATCTTCTACTCTGACCTTTGCATCCTTCTGTTAGCTGTCTATCATTCCCCCGTCTTATTGTACACAAGACAGACAGATAGGTCATTGTGTGCGTGAATGCCTGCAGCATACTCAGCATGTTCTTTTGCAATGTGCCTTTGCCTCAAGCCCAAGGGAGCTTTGATTGTTTAGAAGATAACATATCTAGATGAGGTCCTTAGGAAAAGTCTCGGACCTCGTGGCATGTGATGGTGCTGGCGGTGGGGTGCAGACCGAGGCGTAGAAATGCAGAGTAATAGGGGTACGGCTGTTAATGTGTCTCGGAACAGCTTGGACCTGCCCGGGCTCTGCAGGGACAAAGGCTTCAAACAGGGAGACGGGGACACTAGTATCTCGAGAACCCGGAGGTGAGACGTGTGTGTGTGTGTATGTGTGTGTATGTGTATGTGAGAGAGAGAGAGAGAGACAGAGAGAGAAAGAGAGAGAGAGAGAGAGAGAGAGAACGAACTCCGGGCGGCAGCAGTGAGCACGCCCTCCGGGCAGGGGCCTTGAGCAGGAGTGACACTCCAGGAGGTTTATTTTGGGAATATCAGCCTGGCTGGGCTCCTGCTAGTTGCAGTGGGAGAGAGTGGAGCCAGGAAGACTTTTTGGAGGCTGTTGTCCTGAACGGGTCTTGAGGCGAGGGAGGCCTGACCTGGGCTGGAGGCTGCGGAGGCAGAGGAAGGAGAGGGTCCAAGGAGCCCCTGAGGTCACGTCCTGGCCGCACTCGATGCCATGAAGGCCGGGATGTGGGGCCGTGATCCCTGCGCTGCCGGATGGCAGAGCCGCACTCGGAAGGAGAAGCGTCCGAGTCCAGGTCTCCCGCGATGAGTTGGCCGTGCCCGAGTCTTCTAGAACCCACGGTCTTTTATCTTCAATTTATATTATATTTTAAAACCATCGAGAATACATTGTATGAATTGTGTGGTGCTGCTGATTATAGATCATGTTTATGATCAAATTAGCCAATTATTTATTTAGTGCTTTAATTAATGTCCTTTATAAAACGTTATGATCAAGAGGTGCATGCCAAATAGTAAGCTCCGTGAGCATCTGTCCCAGCAGGCTCGCTCGGAGGTCTCCGTTCTTGGAGATGTCCCCAAAAAATGAAAAGAACAGGTCCCTCCCCGTCTTCAACGCAGCACGTGGTGTGCTTATTATATTTGCACACGTGGCCATTTAAATCTGCAGCGAGCTGCATCTAGGGCTTGCCGTAGCAAGAGAGCAGTGTTTTTTTTACCAAATAGACTGTGTGTGTCCATCTGACAGATGAGGAAACTGAGGCTTATCTGGAGGAAGTGGCGTGCTCGGCTACGCAGACGGCGAGTGGAGAAACGAGGGTGCAGCCCGGGCACCTGCCTGCAGAGCTGGAAACCTTGCAATCCTGCCCCTCCCGGCTAAGAGGAGACCCAAAGCCCAGGGCTGTGTCTGCAGACACTCAGGATTCCAGCGTGTGTCTCCGAACTCTTAGCAGGTGTTCCCTCTTTTAAAAATCTCGAGAACCGTGTAACGCTGTTCATGGCTGTGGAGAAGTAATTCTAGCAGCGAAGTGTACCAGCAGCGTCTGACTTGGGACAAGTGTTTGATAGGAATCCCAGTCTGCCTTTCCGTGCTGACGGGTTCGTATTTCTGTATCGGCTCTGGGGCTCGGATGATCTGTGTCAGCAATAGACTGAGTTAGCCCTGAGCCTGTGCAACGGAGGGTTTTCCTGGTCACTCTCGGACTCGCACTTTCCCGGAGGAGTAGGTTTACGTAAAGGAGCCACAGGAGAAGGGACTGATGGCGTCCACGCCGGAGGCTCACCGTGGACTTCTGAGCTGCCACGTGGTCCTTGCGCAGCCCCCCACGGTCACCTGCCTCCCTCCATGCCTCGCCTAGGTCTTTCCCCCGACAGACCACCACCCGGGGTCCTCCGAGTCCCCACCCTCTCCCCAAACCAGAGCCAGCGAGGTGGGGTCTTGCCCCACTGCCAGCCCTGGGGAGGGGACGTCATTGGCACTCCTGGGCTGCCCTGGCTGGATCGCAGTCCTGGCGATGCTGGGGTTGGGGGACAGCAGAATTGCCCTGCGAATGCATCTAGGGGAGCCCAGCTGGGTTTCGGGGCCTCTGCGACTGGGAGCAGCGGGAGGCAGAGAGCCGGGCAGAGGCCAGAGGATGGCCGTGCCCAGCGAAACCCCAAAGGCTCTGCCCAGGAGGACAGGTCTTCCTGGGGACATCGGGCCGTTACCTGGATCTCTGTTTCCAGCTATGTCTCTATGGCAACATCTCCATACAGATGCATTCGGTTCTGTTAGGGTCCCACGGGAGCCGCTGAGGGGCACGGTGCCAGGTGGGACTCAGCGCCGTCTCGCTCTGCTGCCCTGTGAGCTCTGGGCCCTGATGCAGGAGAAGCTCCTGGGAAGGGGAAGTGGACACTCTGCCGCTGGACGCCACAGGCCTGTCTGGGGACAGGCGCCTTAGAGGCCGCAGCCAGCCGGGAGCCCTGAGGACCAGTGGCCGGGCGCTCCCTCCTCCCTCCGTACCTCCCCAGCCTCTCGAGCCACTGCCGCGGCGGTCACACCTGTCCACCTCCCCCAGGTCACGTGGGAACTGGCCGAGGCGTCTCTCGGTACTCAAGGCTCCAAATCACTTTCTCTCCTGTGACCTCAACCCCACGGGCTCTGATGAATTTCCGCCTACGGAGCTGTCGGGGACATCGATTTCCCTGGCAGTGACGCACTGTTGGGAAAAGGAATGTTTATTGATTAGTGGAGCAGAGTGTTTGAGTCATAGATTGTCCTTAGATGAATCATTGATTTATTCCAAATGAGATCTGACTGATTACACGGTCATACAAGTAACTAGTAAAGTAATTTGGAAACTAATAATTTAAACTAATAATGTAAATTTAAATCTAATAATTTAAACTAATTTTAAAACCTGTTTCCAGAACGCCTCCTAGTTAAGAGAACGTGACCTCAGGTGACTTTTAAGTTAAAGCCTTTTGAGCTTTCAGGCGCCGGCAATACCAAATGTCACGTCATGCAGAGCCACACGGAGGTGTTGATGTCACTGAAACGCACATGCTTCTGTCTGCAGCACCTGCCTCAGCCGTGGTGGGCAGCGCAGTGGCCCTCGTGGCGTCCTGTCGCATGTCACGAAGCCCCAGCCACGATGACACGGGGGTGAGCCTGGATCCTTTCCCCGGGGGCACAGCCGGCCTCCCCGGCCCCAGGCTCGGCGTCGCCTAGTCGTGGGAGCCGACATCCTCTGGAATAGATCTTCCCGTCGCTTCTCATTTAATTGCCTCTCTTTTTAATTTTATTATTATTTTTTAACTTTTTAAACCTGGGGTGATTTGGCTCTGAAGAATATGACCATTAAAGTCAGGGCTCATATTCACCTGGGAGTGGCAGTTATTTGCTGGGCACGGGGACTTTTGGGCTTAGATCGCATTTCATAGTCTCTGATGGAAGAGCGTGAAACAATTCTCGTTTGTTTTCACTGATATTTATCCCAGAGCCCCCACCCAGCTATCTTCCTGAGATTCCACGAATCCAGAAGCCGATGATGGCCCCTCCCTCCCCCTCCCCCCACGGCCCGGGGCCATCTCAGCCCCTCCACTCCTCAGCCCCTCGAGTGACCCTCGGGAGCACCAGGCTCCAACGAGGACAGACACTCCGGTGTCTACGGTAACTAATTAGTCAAAACACGAAGAGGACAAGGGAAACCGTTCATTTTATGACATTCGCCTTTCAGTGTGTAGTAAGCTGTGTTTGGCATTGCAGGATACAGAGTTGCAAACTGAAGGGAGTCTAAACCCGGTTCTGCACAAACGTGTAGACTTTCGGAGTTGTGTTCGCACCACAGTGTGGTAAATGCCATGACGACATGACGCAGTCGCCGTGAGTGCCAAGGGGACGTCTGATCAGGTGGGCACGGGGGAGCCGGCCCCACAGAGCACATACATGGGACACCCGGGAGGGCCGGGCGTAGAGTAAGCCCCTGGAACCGTCTGGGTGGCAAGTTCTACGTGAAGATCGGAGGAGATCTCACTGCACCTGTCTGTAAACGGCAGACCGAGTGACGTGAGCCACAGAGGCCTGCGGAGTGGCGTGAGAGTGAGATTCCCCCGCAGGAGACTGCTGGGCCGCATTTTGCAGAGGGGCCAGGCCGCCTGCAGAGGGGACTGGAGCAGGCAGAGCTGGGAGGGGGGCCCCCGGACCTCGCATTTGCGGGCCAGTGACTTCCTCGCTGGCTCAGCCAGTCTGCACCGGCTTCGTGTGGTCGCAGTGACAGCTTCCTTCCCGGGAGAGAGAAGAGCAAACTGGTGGTGGCCTCGGAAGCAGCTGATAGAACTCAGGGGACAGGCAAGTCCTTTAGAGCCCAGAGACACGGAGGCACTGTGGCAAGACAGCTCACAGCAGCAGGAAGAAATGAACAAGGACAGTCAAGGAAGGGGAAAGCACTCCCCCAGACTGAAAATATGCTGCTAACAACCTCCCGGATATCGGGAAATGTCGGGGGATTCTTCTTGCAGGTAGAACTGAAAGACAGGCACAGAAATAGGCTTGGAAAGAGACGACCTTCCGTCGGCTCTCCGTCTGCCGCGCCGGCGAGCCCAGCAGGTCCGTGACCTGTCACGCAGGGGTGTTGTCACACTCCGTCTGCATGCTCTGCGGCTGGGGCAGGGGACGCCAGTGGACTTGGTTTGTGCACGTGCCCTTCTGCTTTGCCAGCTCGGTCACCTTTTGCAGGTAGGAATTTGGCATGGACATTTTTAAAGGTAGTTTATTAACGCAGCAGAGAACAGCAGGGTGGAAACTGGGGCAGGCAGGACGGGAGGCGTGGGGACGGGGACTGGTTCGCAGGGGCGAGGGAAGACAGAGACTAAATGCACCCAGAGACTCCCACATCCTCGTCTTGCTTCCTGTTTCCTTTTTGATGGAAGACCCGGGCCTGGCCCTGGGTGCCCCCTGCCCGTGCGCGAAGCCCAGGCCACGGCGCTGGGAGGAGGACGAGAAACCGGAACCTTGGGACCCGCCCTGTTTGTCCACCCCCGTCGCTCCTCATGGATCCATTTTGGCGTCGGAACATTTTGTAGAAATATGAATTTAAAAACTGTCTTTGCCACCATAGTGCTTCTTTCTGGTTCGTGGCCCATTTCTTTAAAGTAGGGATTTTCTTATTTCCACAAATAGCTCCTGAACACATTCCTAGACTTCGCCATTCCCGGACCTCCCACCGTGTCCCCTCCGGGAGTCTCTCCCCGGCTCCCGATGCCCACTCGGCTTCATGTCCAGCGCCGTCGCTCCAGACAGTCCAGCCCCCGGATGACTGCGCCCCTCCGAGTCACCATCCCAGCCTCCACCGCACGCCACGACAGAGCGGAAACCGCCGGCCCCGCCACCCGTGCGTCCACCCAGCCAGACCGCGTCTCTCCCGCGCCGCCGGCCACGTTCAAAGCTCTCCTGTCCCCAGTCAAAGCCAACGACTCTTTCAAATAAGAGGTTTCCTGTTCCCACAAATAACTTCCTGAGCGCATCACATTGCTTGTTTTTTTAAAAACAACCTGTTTACTGACAGGGACAACTATAAAAGACGGTCCTGGTGGGAACTCAGCGTTTCCTGTTCTCAGGCTCTGCAGGGACCTCAGGGCTCCAGGACACGACTTTCTTCCTCGGAAAGATGACGAGACGGTTCTACCTGGAGCTCTCTTTGCCCAAGGACACGGCTCTCTTTGGAGCCTGGTGACATACTGTGTCACTCGCTGAGGACAAAGAGGTCATTGCCCTTTGTCCGTGTTTGTCTGGTGGCAGCTATTCAGAACAAGTGTGTTAGGGCTCGATGACGAATCTAGGCCGCGAGGGCCCTGGAGCGTCTCAGGCAAGCTCAGCTCCAAGTTTGCAAACTCTGGTGCCCCCAGCTCTGGCCTCCTGAGTCCGTGTGGCCACCATCAGTCAGACGGGGCGAGGGCTCTGAGCGGGGCTCTGTAGGCCCCTGGAGAGGTGGCCAGAGGGTGCCAGGACCCTCCAGGGGCAGTGACTCCATCGTTCCTCCTCCAGGGTCCTTGCCGGGGTGACCGTGCAGCAGAAGCTCAGCGCAGCCTGGTCCCCCATCGCAGCTGCAGCTGGGGTGACAGCTGTGGGGACGACTCTCTGTGCCCAGCACTGGTGCTTCCTGCAGGCCCCGGGCAGCACAGAGACCCCCAGCCCTGCGGCGGCTCCTCAGGCCCTGGGGGGAAGCCTTCCCGGTCCGCGTGTGAGTGGACGCAGGCAGCCGAGATGCCCGGAAACAGAGAAGGTGCCCTCTGTCCGCATGCACACACGTGACCCAGGACACGCAGCACACGGGATTGCAATTCTGCACTGAGCGCTACAGGAGGCGTGCACGCTCCCACAGGAGGCGGGAGGACGTGAGCAGGGAGCAGACAGCTCTGGGCAGGGCTGGGGGAGGGGCCGGGGCTTCGGTGACTCTGCTGCAGCCACCGCACCGACACGTCGCGCCTCGCTCTCGGCCAGGAGAAGGAGGGCTTCCTCACCTCTGAGGGGCAGTGCCTGTGACCAGGCATGGATTTCCTGTCCCCTCCACACGCAGAAGTGGCAGCCTCTCTGGCACAGAAGGGGACTGCGGTGTCCCCAGCTGCTCCGTTCTGCTGGGTCCACTCCCCTCTGGGGTCGGCCCAGGTGCACGGCACAGCCCGCGGTCACAGCAAAGCACCGCGTGCAGGGCAGTAAGCTACGCTTTCCTTATTGTTTTGAACCGTGAGATTCAAGTTAGAAACATAGAAATCAAGAGAAAGGGTTGGAGAGATCCAGGTGGAATCCCTGCCCGCAAGTCAAGGGAAGGCTGCCCTGCCCCCATTGCGCTGCTAGAACCGAGAGGATGATCTGAAAAGTTTCTGCAGTGCTAGCCCAGCGGGGGGAGTTCAGGAAATAGTCAGAACTGGTATCTTATCATTTAGCATCTGTGGGTTCAGTGATTAATGATGCTTGTCATCTGGCATTGAAGTAGCAGATGGATATTATCTGCCGGCTTTCCTTATTGTCCCCGAACTTCGACGGTTTCTGGTCAAAGTATTCCTGTGTCTCAGGACTTAGGCAGCATGCGACGGGGTGCTGGGTTGGGCTTCTCTCCTGACGTCCCAATCCCCACACACCTAGTGGCAGGTGCTTCTGCGTTGCTTCAATCTCCACTGATAACATTCTAGCGAGCTTTTTCCTTTGTGTTGTAAATTTTCCAGACAACTGTAGAGTAGGCACAGGAGGCACCTGGCAGGCCCTACAGAGAGTGCTCTGCGCTGTGACTTGTGAGTCACGACTTGGGGTGCGGGGGGAGCATGCCTGGCAAGGCGGCAGGTCCAGCCCCCTGGGCTCCTACCTTTCCACAGAGAAGCGACCTTCCCGATTCTCCTCCATCCTCCCTGCGAATCTGAGCCTCCGTGAACTCCACCCACCCAGTCTGCCCCTCCGGGGTTGCAATTTCCTGATGTGAGAAGGAAAGCCCTGCTCAGCCAAGACCCCTGGCCCTGGCTGGCCCAGACCAACCCCAACCTTGGCCCCATTAGCCGGGCAGCCCTGCCTGGCCCCCAGGATTAGGCTTTCAGATTCAACCTGATATCTTCACCCTAACTTCGCGTCTCTCCCTGACCACACTGATTCCGGAGCACAGAGAGGAAAGTAGGTGCTAGCAAACTCACCCCACTGGTCGGATGGCGGACTTTGCATCCTGAAGTTCTGTTGTATCTTTTCTGATGCGGTAGCTTTGCTGGGCCGTGTGATTGAATTTGAGTGTCTGTCTTTTGATACTGAGCAGTCAGGCTGTGGGGCGGCTCTCCCTCCAAAGCACCGGTCACCAACGTCGACACACCATCTGGAGCTCCGGGGAGCGGTGGATTCTACTTGCCTAGGAGCCGTTTGTGGCCGCAGCCAGCGATCATGGTTGTCAATAGGAAACGCTTTCCACCCGGTGCGGACACAGAGGAGTGTGCCGTGTTCGATTCTGCACAGAGATGGTCACCAGACACGCTTTCTTTAATATGCCAAAAACAGACTCAGACTAGAGTGATGAGATGAGATTTTTGTTCCCTCTGCCTGAGTTTTAATGACTGTCATCCGCTTTTTCAAAAGTAACATGCTACTTGTCTGAAAAATATCTGACCGTTTACTCCGCGTGGCCCCCGTAACACTGGGAGCAGGCACGTTGCATTTACATAGCATGTTGGACACGGTGGCATTTTAGCTGACGTGCTAAAAAATTCCTATCATCTGTGACGGAGCGCAGCAAAGAGGGGACGCCTAGGAGGTCCCCGGACACCACTCATCATCGTGACCCAACAGGGACACCACATCTTGGACGGGAGGCCCCGGCACCTGCACGGCTCTTTCTGGCGGGTCAAAGACATTTCATCAGAAAAACAAGTTCAGAAAACTGTTCATTTATTTTGCCACATTGTCGGAGCCAGCCTCGCCGAGCACCTTCCGGATGCTCACACCGGCCAGGCGGCATCTCCTCCTGCAGCCTGGGCAGACCCTCTGTGCTTCCAGGTTGCAGTGACTCCCACCTCTCCGGGCCCGAAGGGAGCCACTCCCGCCTTACCGTCGTGGGGTTGCCGGGGTGCCCTCCGCCTTTCAGCCTCACGGGACACATTCAGCCAATTCCTTGTGTCATATACTTTCTGCTGAAGTAACTGGTGTGGTTTCTAGCTTCCTGACTGGCCCGGAGTCCTTCAGATGCCAAGACCAAGCCTCGGGTCTGGACACTGTGATTTGGGAGGAAAACGGCCACAATCAGGCTAGAAGTGACAGGTTCTTGAAGCCGAGCCGCCATGTGGAGGTGGGCGAGGTTCCGGGCCCTACGAGTGGAGGGAATGTGGACGGAGCTAAGGCTTGTGCTCCTCTGTTCTGGGCGTCGTCCTCACTTTGCGCTTGGCCATTATCCCCAGATGCTCCAGTAAGCCTCACTGCACTGCTCCAAGGCGTCATGTTCCACGTCATCTTTGTCTCTCTGGCTTCCCAGGGCCCCTGGTGTTGGCCCCCGCGGCCCCCACACCCACACACTGTCTGCTTCCACCAGAGAACTGTTCTGTGGTGTGGGCAGTCACTGCCCAGTGTTGCATGGCTCCTACTGCGTGCAGGTGCGCTGTTCTTCTTCCTCGAATCCGTGTCTTCCTCACTCTCTCCTGCAGCTATGCTGGGTGGGAAATCCATTTCCCCTGGGATCCCCAGGGCCGGGGGTTTGAGGGCCTGGCAGACGCCCACTGGTAAGGTCCCCTGTTACACCAAGGACTTGGCTCTTGTCATCCGATCCTCTGCCAGACCTCGTCTCATTCCGGACACCAATCGTAGTGTCCAAGGTGTGACCACCTCCCCGAGAGCTGCTGGTCATGTCCCGTCTATTCCGGTCACTTTCCTTGGCCGTGTGATTCTGAATTCTCCTAACTGCAGCGGTGGGGGGTGCGGTGAATGACCACTCCCTTTGACCTGTCCAGGTGGTCCACAGGTGTGCGAATCTTGAAAGCTGCTATCTGTGAGTAACTGTGTGTTCCTGTGACATATATTTGTTGACTAAATCAGAGGTCCCCAACCTTTTTGGCACCAGGGACCAGTTTCATGGAAGACAGGAGGGGCGGGGGGAGCAGAGCTCAGGGGGTGGCTGATGCGCAGCCTGGTTCCGAACAGGCCACGGACCGGTACCGGGCCTCAACCTGGGGGTTGGGACCACAGGACTAAATGACACAAAATGTGGCCTTGGATGTCTGTGGAGACATCAGAAGGATTTAGATTTCGTGCACATCCGCAGCACCACAAAGTATCAACACACATTCTGAGCTCATGGTTCATGCATTTTAAAACAGAACATCAGGAAAATGAGCTATTTTCCTTGAGTGTATTTTCTGTAGTTTAGAATGATAAATAGAGGTTAGAAAATTTTAAAATATGAACACAACTATGTGCTATTTATATCATATATATACTACGGTTATACATTTAAAGTTTTTTTAAAATTATGGTAAAATACATGTAACACAAAATGTGTCATCTTACCCATTTGTAAGTGTACAGTTCAGGAGAATTAAGTGCATTCATTCACATGACTATGCAACCGTCACCACCATTCGTCTCCAGAACTCTCCTCTTCTTGCAAATCTGAAACTCTGTCCCCATGAAACAATAACTCCCCGTTTCCCCCTCCCCCCACCTCCTGGCACCACCATTCCAACTTGTGTCTTACGAACTTGACTACTACACATATCCCTTATAAGTGGAATCATGTGGTGTCTGTCTTTTTCTAACAGGCTTATTTCACTCAGCATAATGTCTTCAAGGTTCATCCACACTGTAGCATGTGTCAGGATTTCCTTCCACTGTACATATGCAGCACGTTTAATATATCCATCCCTCCACCAACGACACTGGGTCGTTTCCATCCTTTGTCTATTGTGAATGATGCTGCTATGTACAGGATGTACAATTATCTTTTTGAGGCTCTGCTTTCAATTTGGGGGGATGGTATATACTCACTAGTGGCCTTCCTAAATTATGTGGTTGTTCTATGCATGACTTTCCGAGGCCCTGCCGTGCCATTTCCCGTGGCAGCTGCCCCATTCCACGTTCCCATCAATAGCGCACGAGAGCTCCAGTGTTTCCACATCCTTGCCAGCACTCATTGTTTTCACTTTGTTTGTTTTGATAGTGGCTATCCTAACAGGTGAGAGGTGATATCTCATTGTAGTTTTGATTTGCATTTCCCTACTAATTAGTGATATTTGACATTGAACATCTTTTCATATACTTCTTATCCATTTATATCGCTTTCTTTGGTGAAATTATCCTCATATTTTATAAACAGAACACAGTAGCATTCAAAATGATACTTTCTAGCATTTCTACAGAACAGAAAAATGCCAGGATTTGGATATCTGACAAGCCACTTGACTGTGTTACGTTGTTACTGATGTACCGGGAAGGTGGGTGGGATCAGGACACCCACAGTCTTGCAGCCTAGGCTCGGCCCTTGCACCCGGCAGACCCAGTGCCCCTCCCTCTGAAGTGCAGCCGGCACCCCCAGACATAGAGGACCTGGAAGGCCGTGCTAAGCAAGCCTCCAATTTTAGATGTGTACCTCCGGTGAGCATTCGGTTTTGTTTTTCTTGGTTGGTTTGTTCTTGCCATCCTTTCCGGATCAATCAGCCAGGAGAAGGTCACCTTTCATCAGCGTCCTGCTTCCAGACTGCTGCTCTCTGCTGCTTCAGACCACAGGCCCGTGGAGGGTGTAGAGTGGACGGACGGATCCACGTGGTGTTTTCTCATTTAAGTTATTAAGATAAATGGGCCAGGTGTGGTGGCTCACGCCTGTAATCCTAGCACTCTGGGAGGCTGAGGCGGGAAGATCGCTCAAGGTCAGGAGTTCGAAACCAGCCTGAGCAAGAGCGAGACCCTGTCTCTACTATAAATAGAAAGAAATTAATTGGCCAACTAAAAATATATAGAAAAAATTAGCCGGGCATGGTGGTGCATGCCTGTAGTCGCAGCTGCTCGAGAGGCTGAGGCAGGAGGATCGCTTGAACCCAGGAGTTTGAGGCTGCTGTGAGCTAGGCTGACGCCACGGCACTCTAGCCCTGGCAACAGAGTGAGACTGTCTCAAAAAAATAAAAAATAAAAAAAGATAAATGCATAATTGGGTTCATCATCACGATGGCAAAGCAGACTCCTCTGCCCCTCATAAATGGTGGATTTCTTAGCTGAACTTCCCAGCCAGGCAGCAGACCGGGCCACACTGTCCTCATCCCAGCTGGCTTCTGCCAAGGCGGGTCCCCTGCCCTCACTGCGCTTCCTTCTTGGTCGTGGGAGCAGAACGAACCCTGTCTGGGGGCTCCTTTCATTTCACGTTGGAGCCTGGCTAGGGCTGTGCCTCCAGCTCGCTGGGCCATCTGCAGCAAGGCACATCACGTCTCTGGTCCCTGTTCCCAGTGAGGCTTGTTCTGGCTCTGGGGCTTCAGGTAAGAGCACGTTTCTGACAGCAGTTGTGTCTGTGCTCTGACTGCCGCGCCTGGATTCTTTCCCGCATTCTTCGTACTATTTCCCGCAACGATGGGGCCGGTCACTGGGGTCTTCTCAGAGAAGAGGGTGGGGCTGAGCTCCCGGAAGTCTTTGTCCCATAGCCGCTGTGACACGAAACTTCTTTGCTTTTGGTGACACTGAGTATAGGCACACAAGGAAAAGCCCAGCCGGAGCTGCAAAGAGTTTTATAAGCATGCTTTAATTAGTTGATCCTTTATTTTGTATTCTTAACACCAGTTTAGGGGCAGTCTGACTGCTGTGTAACTCTGAGCACTTCTGTAGTCAAACCGTGTGTGTGCACCTGGGGTGAGAGCCGAGACTCCTTTTCACCTGGGTTAACTCGATTGTCCACCAGCCCTGTAGATTTTGTTCTGTCTATAGGACGGCAGAACCCACCCGAGCTCCTCGACAGCTCGGAGACTGCAGGCTGGTTTTACTTAGCGCTGAGTCTTTGGTAGAGTGTAAATAGATGCGTTTTTAGATGTGCACTGCTTTGCCCTCCTTGAAAGTCCCATCGACAAACGACGACTTCTTGCAATCTGATGGCTTCCACACCACCTCTGCGAGCCCAGATGATCCAGACCTCACATCCTTATTTAAGAAAATCAGTATTTATTTCAAGTAAAGATGGCTATATGAAACTCGGTGATAAATGCTTCTATAAATCATTCTTTTATTCGGTCTTCACATTTATTAATCGGTGCTGTGAGCCAGGTAGCCAGGCATTTGGATAGTTCAGAACTCAGTGGGACGTGACTGGGGGTGTAGGCTGCACTGACAACGTGCTCATTGCCGTGGCTTGGTGTTCACCACCGGGACAGGAAACACTGTCATGGTTTGTGCAAATGGAGAGAGGTGCCTGTCCCCTCCTGGGGGCACCTGGCCAGGGGTGTGCACGGGGCTGGCCGTGTGTGGTGTGGCGAGAACGGTGGTATGGGTAGATGTGACGGCATGAGCAAAGGCCCTGAGGCACAGAGGAGATTCGGTTGGGAAATGGCCTTCCCAAAGCGTGTGTTGTAGCCCTAACCCGTCACAGACAGGAAATATCCCGTAGAACTCCTGCCCCTTCCTAAGGGTTTTTGTTCAATTTTTTCATAAAGAACCGAATATGTGGCAGAGAAAATCGTGTGAGACGAGTCGGGCGGGATGCCCTCCCACTCCTTGGCTGTGACTCTGGCCAGAATTCTATCCACTTATCGTGGTACAATGGGTTGGCTTAATCCGATCAGAATTTGAGTGACAGTTATATGTCTAAATAATAAGATTTGAAAAAAATTCTTTAAAAATACATTTTGTCTGAAACGGTAAGCTTTGCTATAAAAGTCTTTCAAAACATGGGGCCTGTGGTGAAAAACAGAAGGCTGGGATCCCCTGATTCCATCAAATACCTTTATTTTGCATATGGGGAAACCGAGGTCTCACGATCCCGGCACTTGCTCAGTAGGGAGCCGGGAGGCACATTTGGAAACTGATCCCGCAGTGACACTCGATGCTGGTGGCCACCCCCACAGGAGGCTGTGGACAGCACTGACCAGTGGTCATCCCCGGATGGGCCCCACTCCAGATGGGCTCAACAGTGCCCCTGTCTCTGCACCTCAGTTTCCCCATATGCAAAACAAAGGAGGGAGAAAGCCTACTCTTTGCAAAAAGCTTATTACTTGCACCTCAAATTTAGTAGATGTCTCATCAGTTTTAATTTTGTTCTTTCTTTTTTTAGTACATCCTCTACGAGAATAATCTCTTGCAAAAACCACTTAAAAGACTATTTTATTGCTCAGTAGGTTCTTAATATGTAATAAAATTGAAATTTTATAGCTAAAAAACGGTCAAAAGGCTTGAATTCCATGTGGTTCAGCTTAGCAATTTATTATACCCTTCAATATTCTTTAAATATAGCTTTACAACCTCTATTCTTAAAAGAAATAACACAGAAACACACTGAAACAAAATGCAACAGAAGCGTGTGCGTAGAAATGTTTGAGTGTGTTTGGATTTTCTCAGGGAGGGGCAGGCACAATTTTATCTTCCTAATATAGTCCTTAAAATATCTTGTAAAGGTCACACTTGGTGTTAAGTATGTTTCAGTGCGTGGTTCTAAGGAAATGTTACTGTGTCAACATTGGCCACCACCGATGATGATCACTCACAAACTAAAACGTGTCCACTTTCCGTTTATTTGGAGCGCGGTTCAAGTTGTGGGTGCGCTGGGCTTAGCAGAAGGGGGAGATGCCCTTTTTGTCGCCAAGATTCACTCAGACTGAGGACCAATGGAAATGAAAACAGAAACATCATGATAATATTTATAAGGGAAATAAATCAAGTTCAAGTGCAAAATTAAAACGAGTGGCCTGTGCCGTTTGCCATGTGCAGGTGGACAAGTAATTTATTAGTGGTTTTGGCAAATTTCCTCTATAACATTTAAACTTTACAAAGCACTTTCAACCAAGACTGAATTTTCCAGAAGACCTATAGATGGGTAGCAGCAGTCCTGTTTTACAGATAATGAAATTGAGATGTCTCTAGTCTAAATAGTTTGCGGGAAGTCCCACAGCTAATGGATAATCAAGTTAGAATTTAAACTCCGGTCTTGACACTGAAACTCATGCTCGTTCTCAGACACCACATTCCTCCCTTTTTAGCAGCGAATGAGTCTTGGCTGTCCGCTGCAGGTGGGCACAGTGCTGGCCCTGTGTCCTGGGCGCACTGGCCAGTTGCCGTGGCCTCCTCCTGCCCTGCTGTCTGCAGGGACCCTCCTCCCGTTCCGACCCTCCCTACGCCCCCTCCAAAGCCCTTCTGGGCAAGGGTGGAGCCTCCTGCCACCCCCTGCCCGCAGGTACCTTCCCGAGGCAGGAGGGTCTCTGAGGGACAGTGGAATAGCTATTCCTACCATTGGACAGGCCCGCTGTAGGGGAAAATAAGGCATTTCTTTGGGGTAAGGGAGAAAGCAAGGAACCAAGCGGAGGAAGAAGCTGCTATATCTCCCCCCGCCCCCCGCCGTGCATGCATGGGGCAGCTTCATCCGTGAAGCACGCTTAGCCAGGTGGGAAATTTGCTCTCAGAGTGAAGTGGAGCTGAGCTTTGTGCATTTTTGATTTTTGGAGTGCGAAGCTGGTTCTGAGACAGGGTGGGCTGCAAAGTGCTGTGGGATTCAAGCTCACAGCCTCCCCGGGTGTCCTTGCTTCCTCCCGTGAGCCGTCTCTCAAGCTGCGTTAAAGCAAAGCAGTCCTGAGTGAAGACTTCCTTTCTCGCATGCTGAGATTATAGAGCACGAAGATTATCCATTGGTTTTTGTTTCTTGATCACCTTTCAGTTCAGATCTTTGGTGAGAGAAACAGTAGAAACGTGCTCACTTTTCTGTTAATATATTGGTCCGCTCAGGCTGCCCTAACGAAGCACCACAGACGGGTGGTTCAAATGACAGAAATGTATTGTCTCTTGGTTCTGGAGGCTTGAAGTCCAAGATCAAGGTGTTGGCAGAGTTGCTGTCTCCTGAGGGCTCTCTCCTTGGCTTGCAGATGGCCGCCTTCCTGCTGTGTCCTCATCTGGTCCTCCCCTGCGAACACACGCTCTCCATGTGTCCAAATTTCCTTTCCTTGTGATGACACCGGTCAGATTGGATGAGCGCCCACTCTAATGCCTCATTTAACTTAATCACCCCCTTAAAGGCTCTTTCTCCAAACGTAGCCACATTCTAAGGCCCAGGGGTCAGGGCTTCAGCATATGGATTTAAGGAGGACATAACTGAGTCCATCATAGTTACTTTGGTTTAATGGGTTCTGATGGAATATTGAGTGTATAAACTAAACCAGAGAACCCGGGTATATGATACGCAAGTCAAATTCATATACCCCCAACAGTGTGTCTGAAATTTGTGTCTGTATTTCCGTATTGAAACTCTTTCCTGGAGCTGGTACTAATGTATTGGTATGGATACATAAATGACCCCTCATGATGCTAAGTGACACTTTCCAAATGTGAACGTGGGCATTGGATTTGCGAGCAGAGCTGTTCTTATATCCTCAAAGAAAGCAAATACCTAAAGCATGGGTAATTTGGAGTAAGTCTTCGTGTCTCCACCTCTCACCACCTGCTGCATCAAGCATGTCCGCTGCCTGCCGACTGCCAGCTAAATCACCTTATCCCAAAGGCTGTCGCCTGCAATGACAGCCAAATCTTAGAATTGCAATATCCCAGAGAAAAGAATACCAGTGAATTAAATGCAGGTGAGGTGCTGAACTCAACACCTATCTTAAAAGATAAAAAGAGTAATTTGATAAAATGTAAGACCATTTCTGATTTTAAAATAGTAAGTAAAAATTAAGAAATGTTCATAATATGATAAAGATCACCTATCTTAACTCAATGCCACCCCATTAAATCAGGAAATAAGCAAGGTTCCCCACTAGCACCATTAAGAATTGGTATTAACGAGGGATTGATCCAGAGTAAAACGTCCTGAAATAGTTCTTTAGTACTTAGTATGTTATAAAATAAGCACCCAAAATGGGGAGATATGTACTGTTTAATAAAACACAGCGGAAAATTGAGTAAAAAGAAGATACTCCCTGTGTATTGTACTCCAAACACACTCTAGATAGAGTTAAATAAAAATAACTAAATCATAAAAAATAAGGAAAATATAGTTGAATATTTAACTGATCTCAGAATGAGAAAGGTCTTTCTCAGCCTACATGCAAAGGAAAAAAAATCTCACACAAAAGAGATCATTTGATTTGACTTACTAAAATATTGGAAGCTGTTTATATGTCAAAATTTATAAATAAGGCACAAAGACTAGGAAACATATTAAATATATAAGCTAGTTTATATATACATACTAGTTTACATATATTATATATTATTTTCATATATATATACATGTCATATATATACACTATGATAAAGGGCTAATTCTGTAATATACAAAATCTTTTAGAAAACAATAAGAAAAAACTAACTCTGCAATAGAAAAAATAGGCAAAGGACATGGACATAATTTACAAAATAGAAAAATAATATAAATAGCCACTAAATATTGCTAAACACTACTACCACTAATCCAATAAATGTATATTAAAACAGTAAAAGTGTCGGGCCACACAAATGACACTTTTAGGGCAGTGCTCTGCCCTGGCAACCGTGCCGTGAGGGATGGACTTAAACTCTGCGGCGGGAGGGTGATTGACTCTCGCTTTTAGGAGACGAGCTGATGTATGTATCGTTAGCCTCAAAACCTGTATGACTTTTAACCAAGCATTGCAGTCTGCAGGAGTGCATCCTAAAGAAATCATAAGACATTGGCTGATGATTTATGTTCAAGAATGCTCTCTGCTGCATCATTTTTTACTTGGAAAAATCCAACACTGGGGGAACAGTCACACTGTGTCACCCGGGCAGTGAGAACATTATGCAACCATCAAAAAGCTCGTGGAGATGCCTGTCGTGCAGATCAAGGGAAGGAATGAGGTATGAAAGTGGTCATATGGTGATGTCTCCATTCGGTGGGAATCACACTCTTGCAGAACCCAAGCTATTCTTTGTAATACGTATCCTTTGTGTGATTAAACCATTCATTGTGTAGGTAATTACTTACTTCACGTTTCTTCAAATAGGATTTGTGCTCATGAAGCAGGAACTGTGTCTACCTCTGTGTCTCTAGTTAGGGTGTGCTCAGCGTGGTGCCTGTGTGTCGGGCGAGCACTCGAGTACTTGCTCAGTAATCCCTCACACGCACGCACGCACACGCACTCACACACGCACACACGCAGACATACACACAGCAAGGTACAGGAGGCAGACTCACACTCACACTGGAAGAAAATACACCAAAATAATAGCACTGATCACCCATGGCCAGTAGGATCGTGGATTCTTAGCATTTCAAATCTTTTCCATGTGATTTATGGAGCGGTTTGCTAATAAAAATAAAGGAAATTAAAACAGACCTTAAAATTCCCCAGTTCTCCCAATGGGAAATAGTAATGCCTCATACTTACCTAGTGTTTCCAGTTTCCAAAATTAATTATTAAATATCCTTAATTTGCTTTGGCTCTTAAAAGCGGCCAGTAAGGTAACAGCAGTTGCCACCCGTGCTCCCACCAAGGGAGGGTCCCCGGCCACGCAGCCGGCACTAGAGCCGCAGAGTGACGACTGGGCCGCAGCGGGAGGCCTCGGGCCCCCACGCTCCCTGGTGCTGGCTCCGTCCGCTGCATCCGTGACAAGGGACAGCGCTGAAGAATAGCCACGAATTCCCTCACGAATTCGCTCTCGGCGCCAGACCGCACCGCCTCATGCCCCGGTTCCTGGCAGGATTGAATTATGAATAACCTACTAAGCTTTGCACGGAGCAGAGGTTTCATAAAACGGAGTCGATGGCTCCAGCCCGTTAGAGAGGAAGAAAACAAAATCTGGAAGCAAATACTTCCTTTCCAGGGTAGTAAAGAAAAAGCAACAGAGCCCACCAGCCCCGAGTGGCGTTAGCCCTGTCCTGCAGACAGCAGTCTTTCTGTGCGCGCACGCCACCCCCAGCCCCTCACCTGGAGCCGTCGAGAGCGGCGCAGGTCAGCAGGGAACAGCTGGGGAGATTGTTAGTGCAATTAGCTTTGTCAGCCTGTGTTTAACTTAAATACTTAATGAGCAAGCCCACACAATTTTAATTTTGGTTTTTTAATTAATGGGGCTGAAATTGGGAAATGGCATTTTTTGTCTTAATATTTTTAGCACGTTCGACTTGTTTTTCTTCCTGCTCATCAGTGCTTGGTTTCAGACATCTGTCCAATTGTGCATTCAGATGATGACCCTGTGGTCCCCAAGTAAATGCCAAACGAGGCCTGTGGTACATAAAATGCTTTATCTTCACGTGCAGCGTGGCGAGGAAGGAGGGACGGGTGGGGCTTGGGACGCGCCCCCTCTCGAGGGTCCCTGGGGCAGGGGGAGGTGCGTGGGGGGAGAGTGTGTACTTCCAGTACTCGACAAGGGGAAAGAGTGTGGACATCGTGGCCAGGGGTATTTAGTCCTTCAGTCAAACATCAGAGTGAGTCCCCAACGTACCTGTCCTGTGCCCAGAGCCCCGTGGCTCCCACACCAGCACGTGTGTCCTGCACAGCAGATGGGGAGCCAGGCCCGCGTTAAGCTGGTCCCCCGCATGACTGAGTGTGCGCACCTGGAAAACGCTCTCGCTGGAACCTCGCTCCTCCGCCCCAAGAACCCGTCGCTAGCCACGGCCAGGGTCACGGGCAGTCAGGGCTCTGTCCACCCGGCCCTCCCGGGGACAAGTTCTTCTCCAATGATGGCGTCGCTGGACACGGAAGGTTTAGAGCCCTAAGTCCCTCGGACTGAAGTGGTTCAGCACGTTCCCCTCCCGCAGAGGAAGGTCAGAATCTCCAACTTCAAAACCACCAGCCAGTCTCGAGCTGCCCATGAAAATACTGGAGCCCCCATTTTGCAGGTTCCTGTTGTGGTCTCTGTGTCTGCCACTCCCAGGCCCTGGCTGCTTCTGTCACAGTTTCTCGGAGCATCCTGAGATGGAAGGTGACTTTTACTAAGTGGTTTGACCTCTTGATCTGAAAAATCTTCAGCGCGTAATTTTAAAGTTGCCTCTGCCCCATCGGTGCCAACCTGCCTCCGCTGTGTCCTTCCTGGAATTTGCGTAAGGCGAGGAGTCTGCAAAACTCCTGCAGGAGAAAGGACGTGTGGCAAGCGTGTGACGGCACAGCAAGGCACTCAGCAGTTTGACTCTCGAGACCTCGGTCACCTCAAGTGTACCACGGGCCAAGGATGCTCAAGGCCTGCTGGGAGAACGGCAAGATGCTTTCAGCACAGTTACCGACACGGGGACCCCGGGCGAGTGCTAACTCTGGCCCTAACCTGGGCCACCGGCTTTATTGCTTCCCTGACACAGATGACACTTAGCAGTCAAACCCAACCCTTGCTTCATGACGGCGAGCTAATCCAGCCGGCCGCTTTGCAGACATGCACCTGCAATTTGGCTTTTGCCATCATAAAACCTTTCATACATGTTTGTGTGACGTCTTGCCTCAAAAAGTGGCATTTCTCGGTGCTCTCGAATGGATGGAGTTTTCTGCTGTGACATGGAGGTGCATTTCCAGCAATGCTTTGTCTCTCCTCGTTTGTCCTCTGACATCTCGCTGCGCACTCCTTGTGCAGGAAACACTCAGCCCAGGTCTGCTCGGCTCCTGTTCTGTGGTCAGTGTTGAATGCTCTGCAAACACTTCCCACAGCTGCCTAAATTTAACAATAACATTCATAACTAATGCTCACTAACACCGGCAGCTTTGTGTCAGGAGTTGCGGGCGAGGGGCAGGCAGTCTTCCTTGTCTACAGCTGAGAATGTTATCATTACACACATTCGAGCCTCAGCTATGCCATCTTTGGTAAATTCACTAATTTTTATTGTTGGAAATCAGTCCTTTTTCTCTCCTTGCATCTGTTGAAAGCTTCCCTAAAGTATTTTTCTAGCCGTCTCTGGCATGGGAGGGTTTAGGCCCAGTTAGTTCTAGCAAAGCTTCCCTCTGCAGACAAGCAGGGAGGGGGCCTGGGTGGCAGAGGGTGCGGAGGTCAGGAGGGAGTGGCCTTAGACAGGTACTACAGCCACTCTCAGCCTTCCATGCTCTGTAAAGTGAGAATGTTTTGCTGAACGTTTTACCGGGTGATCTCAAAGATTTCCAACACGCTGTGATCAAAGAATTGCGTTTTCTTAATCAGCCCAGAATTTGTGAAACAGATCCCTCCGGATGTCTCTCTGATCAAGCTCTCTCTCCCGCGTGGCATGCCACGTCCACGTGTAACCCCAAGTGACCCAGGCGAGGTGGGGCAGGCAAGCCCACGTGTGGCGCCCCTTGGACCGCGTGGAGCAGAGCCCGGCACTGTGGCGCTTGGAGGCTCGCCTGTGGGTACCCGCAGCAGCCACACGCTGCATGTGGTCCCAATGAACAGCATCGGTGGAAGGGACAGATGCATTGCTGTAGATGCGTGTAGCAGAACACGCCACAGCCGTGAGAACAGGCTGCTTAGCCATGCGCGTAGCACAGGGGACCCTCCCAGATACAGTGATGAGCAAAGGAAGCGAGACATACATGCAGGCGTTTTCAGCTCAACCAATATGATGGAGAATAGTGCGATTTAGATAAAAACACAGTGTGCGATTAGATCTCACTGGTCTCTCCCATTTCTCTGCAGAGAAATGTCTGTCCTGCACGGGCGGCAGCTCTGCTCAGCACCACGGTGAGTGTGGGCAGAAGTCTGTTAAGACGGATTAAGAATGTTCACAAATTTTGCACAGTGGTATAAAATCAACAATAGCAAGCATTTCAAAAATACATTTATTTTTAATAAAAACAAATAGTAACGAACATGTTCTATTTGCATTTTTGAAACAAGCGATTCCTCCCTGAGTTATTTCATTCCTGCTCTTGCTGTGTCTCGGTGGCCCCTAATGGGAGCCCCTAGATCTGGTGTCAAGTGTCAGTTTTTCTCTTTCCATCCACTTAGTTTATAAAATGAGCCGAGAGTCACGAATAAAACGCTATCAGCTGTTTTTATCAGGCAGTGCAGGGTGTGGAGTGCCCCGCCCTCTGCGTTTCTGGTTATTAATAAAGACTCCAGGGAGATGTTTGTACTTTTCCGGGAAGAGAAGGTGGTTGATGCAGGCACTTAGCAGCATTCTAAAAATGCCGACAATCATGCCGATGCCGCCTTCCTGTGTGTGGCTCAGGACCCGCGGGGGCCCAGCGTGGTACTCAGAATGAGTTAAGCCTATGGGCACATTTACCTCCTCAAAAAAGATGTTAGGAGAGGAAAGCGGGCTCGTGGACAAGGCAGAGTGGCAGGTGCCGTGGCTCAGGGCTACACTGGAAGGCCGGGGCCCTCGGCAGGTGTCGTGACGCATCAGCCTGGTCACCCAGCGCCGGCGGCTGGGCCACAGGGAGCTGGGTCAGACTCTTGATGTAGGGATGACGTGGGAGGCTAGTTACAGCGCTGGCCTGTTGAGTTAAAGAAAGGCCCCATTATTCCACACTGATCACGACGGAGCTTGAAAATCTGAGTACAATTCACAACAGCAAACGCCTCTCCCAGGCCGCCGGGCCCCTTCTGAGATTAATAGTGCATGTGACCGTCACCTGACCCGAGGACCCAGGCAGGCCACGCCCACGCCCACGCCGTGGGGTTTTAGCAACAAGCTGTCGGGGTAGCAGCTGACTGTTTCACCATCTGACAAACGTGCAGGTTGTTTTTCAATGATGTAAAGATCATTGTGAGAAAAAACAGGAAATCAGTCAAGAAAAGGAGCCCCGTTGTGGCTGCAGCACTCAGCAGGCGGGCTCCAGGGGGCTCTCGCTAAGCTCCTCGAGAGAACGACGTGGAAACGATCAAACCCCTCACGGGAAATATGTAAAGGAAACCGACTGATTTCTCTTATGCAGAAGACTGTGCATTTCAGCCATCCTTTGGGTGATACTCGTTGGTGTAACTTCCCAAGGACGGTTAATTTAAGATTCTGAATACAATTTTTAAAGTGGGGAAGAAAATTGCACTGTTAAATGCGTATGGAAACAAGTTCGCGGTAAGATGTTTCAAAGGGACACAACTGCGAGAGAGATGAGAGGACGGGACACCCCAAATGGCTTTGCTGCGTAGAGTCTGAAGGTGTTTCCTCTCCGTGAGATGAGCCACAGCTCCATCCGCCTGACGTTCACTTTGCACGTGGTGAAGATGTTCCAAAAACAAAGGTTCTCATAGTCTCTATTTTAACATGCTTAACTTCTCTTCCCACTCAGTGGTGTTGAAAGCTTAATAGCAGAAACCAGTGAAGATCTCGTGGACACACGGCTGTACTCAGAACATGCTTTGGGCGGTCGCCTCTCCTGCCCTTGTGTTCTAACTCCGCGTGCCCGGCGGTCAGGCAGCACAGTGTGTGTGTGTGCCGGAAATAGCAAGGGCAACAGCGCACCCTTCATTCCTCCGGTGTGATCCTGCTTTCCAGACGGGCTCAGAGAACAGCCCTTAGTCGGGGAACAGCATGTTGTGTATGTGCCCGTGAGCCGTATGTACGTCACCACGGACATGCCTTTGTCGTCAATAACCAGCCAGTCAAAACGGAAGATTGAAGAGTCTGGTGTAAGGACTGCTGTCGCCTTATGGATTCTAAGCAAGATTAGGTACATGTGGCATATTTTAATCACTGCCAAATGATGTCACCAACATCTCAGAGTGACATCTCAGAGTGACAGCTAAAGTTCTTCAAGGAAATTTTTGTCCATGATAACAGCCTTCAAAGCTTTCCTTGGGTTTCCATTCTCTTTCTATGAAGATTCATCTACTTCTCATAAAATGTTAAGCTAAGCAGGAAAATAGCCTAGTGGGTATTGCAAATCCATTGCCAAGTTTAGAAGTACTTAAAAAGCAAGCAACTGCAAATCTCTTATTTTATTGCTTGTAATAACCTCTTTTTCAGATGCACTTACATAATGCTATGCATTGCGATAATTGCATAATTTGGTAAAAAAAAAAAAAAATCCTTGAATCGCTGCCCACATGGTACAACACTTTCCTGTACTTGCTGAATTGTACGAATGGTTGCAGATGGAGCTTCTAGAAGTAGAGGATATGTTCTGTTTTTCACCGAAAAAGTATGTATGTATACATATATTAAGATATAACTATGAGATAAGGTAGACAGAGCACCAACTTTAAGCCAAGAGATCTGGGTTCTTATCTAAATTGTGATCCTCACGTCGCTGAAGGATCTGAGCAAAGCGCTGACGTTTTCTGGTCCTCAGCCTCAGCCTCCACAGCTGAAGTCGGGAGCTGGTGACATACCTAACATGGTCCCATCGTGGGGCCTGTCCCCACAGTCTGGGGACCTTTGCACGGAGCTGTCCATGGTCATAATTTTAGGTGCTGAAGACAACAAAAAATGTCCTGTTCAGGTGTCAGATGCAAAGCCCCTCGAGCCGCACGGGCTCTGTGCACCCACCCCAAATCCCCCCACCCCGCCCAGGTGCAGACCAAGCCCTGCGTCTCCATGGTCCTGGGGGAGCCTGCTCTGCAGATGGCTCCAGAAGTCAACAGTACTTAGAATGTCACCTGGAACAGGAGGGGGGAGGAGAGAGGGAGGGAGAGAATGGACTGGGTGAGTTTGAAACCAACAATGTGAGCTTTCCTGAACCCATACAACGTGGCGACGTGGACGGCCTGACTCAACCCACCTTTACACGCAACACTGCGGGAATAACGACACCACTGCGCTCCGTGCCTGCCGCAAGCTGCACCGAATGCAGGACGCGGGCCTGAGAAGAAATCAGCACTCCTTGACCCTAAAGTGACGGTAGTGGGTAGAGGAGGATGACAAGGGACCCCTCCGCCCACCACCTCTCACCAGACCTCCAGGTGGTCAGAGAATGCCCCTCTTTTTGATATCCCAGTTCCGGGTGCAGACTGAATGCTGGTATTGTTTCCACATCTAAGAATAAGAATGTGGTGATGAAAGATTTCCTGCGGGAGACCCCAGAATAGAAACCCCGGGGGAAGCCTTGTCTCGTTCCCCCAGGGGTGGAGAGGGACTTGCTCAGCACCTTGTGATGAGGGTGCATTGTGCATGTTTTGTGATTCCCAACAAAACAAGTGAGCGTGATGCTCAGGGCAGGTTGTCAAGGAATGAGCGCCGACCAGGTGCCCGACCTGACATTTTAGCCTGAGGCCAGTGTTCTTTTAAGGGTAGCAAAGATTTGTTTGCAGTGAGACTAATTCGAAGACTGGCTGCCCTACCACCCGTGGAGGTGACGTTTGGCGTGCAACCTTCTGTCTGTGCTGGCAGCCTCCTCGTGGTGAACGTTTGCAGAAACACAGGCTCGGAAATGGCCCTGCGGTCCCCCTAGCGCAGCGATGCCGGTGCGGCCCTGGCGTGGTCTCAGCTTCTATGCACCCACGCTCGCTGGCCCGAGGTGGGACAAGGAGCACCCTCACGTCCTGTTGTCCTCGGCCGTGCATAAGGCCCCAATCTGATCCAATTCCATCATCCTTTCCTGAACCCGCCTCGTGAAGTCATTGTCGCGGAAGCGGAGGCTGCGCAGATGAGCGAGGGATAATCCCCACCCCCAGATAGCGCATGATTTGACAGGGAGGATAACGCAGAAGCAAATTCTACTGAGAATTCAAGTTAAAATACTGTAGTCAACACAGTGGTTACAAAGTGATAGAGTTTCATAGAAGAAGTTTTACCCTATTGGGAAATCAGAAAACGAATGAATAAATGGTCCCATTTGAGTTTGGACTTGGGAGATGCATGGAGAGACTGTCTACGGGCCGTGGTGGGGAGGGGCAGGTGGGCTCAGGTGCAGGAATGTGCCAGGGGGGTGTGGAAAAGCCACCTGGTGCGGCTAGGCTGGGGCAGGGGCAGAGTCTGGGGATGGAGGATGAGGCTTGCGGCACAGGGACAGAGGCTGGGGCGTGTCGATGGCAGCTCGAATTTCCTGAGTTAGCGTGGGTGGCCCCGGACATTGAAGGACTGAGCAGCGGAGGGGGTGACCTGTTAGTGATGTGCCACCCGGCCTGGAGTAAGGGCGTAGGATGGAGGTCACCTAGGAGGGCTGGGACGGGTGCCGGTGGTCATCAAGGGGCAGGGAATCTGTGAGGCCTCAGCGGTGGGCAGGATGCACAGGGGTTGAGAGGGCGGGGCCGAGACGCTCCCTGTGCTGGGGCCCGCAGCTGAGGTCCCACGGCCGAGATGGGTGGTGCCATCCCAAAGTTCAGGACCTCGGGATGTGGCACCGAGGCTGTAGCTCACACTGGAGCCACGGGAGATGGAGCCACGGGAGGTGGAGCCACGGGAGGTGGAGCCACGGGAGGCGGAGCCACGGGAGGTGGAGCCGTGGGCAGAGAGCAGGAAACATGAGATTCCAGCTGGAAGCAGAGACACGGAGTGAGCCGTGTAACCGCCGGCTCAGGAACGAAGGGCGCACTCATTTGTGCAATCCGGAAACATTCACAGAATGCCCGCCACGCCGGCTGCGGTTTCTCTGTCCGGTCGTGGACACAAAGGCAGATCAGCCATTGCGGCAACTGCGAGTCACGTGATGAGGTGTGCGTGATGGCTCCAGGTGCTCAGAGAAAGAGCATGACGATCCGGGAGTGGAGAGACGTGTGCATGTGTGTGCGTGTGTGTGTTCACACACGTGTGCTTGCATGTGTGTGTGCGTCTGCGCAGGAAAGCCTTGACTTGCTGTCAAGCAAAGTTTCAGGGGATGGGAGGAATCGGCTGAGTGGAGGCGGCACTTTTAAAATATGCTACGTTGGACAGTTTAAAATGAGAGCTGTAGTACAGGCTCCTGTGGGGGAGGAGGGTGGAAGGAGGTCGAGAGGTACGGGGGACCTCGTGCAGTCATCTGAGAGATGCGAACTTGACCCTTAGAAGTACGGGATATCCATGGACTGGTAGATTAGGGAGGGGCTTACCAGTCCTGAATTTCTAAAACCCATCGGAACAGCGGTGTGGACGGCGGAGAGGAGTCGGCCTGGAGGCTGCAGCCAGCGGGGACGGCACTGGCCGACCAGGAGGAGCAGCAGCTCAAGGCTGGGGCTCCCCGCCCCCGAGCCGGGGCGGATGGGGCTGGGTGGGGACGGAAGGGAGAGCACAGGGCCATGGGCAGCTGCGAGGGCACCAGGCAAGGACCAGGTGAAGGCTGTTTGGGAACTGGTGACGGGGGAGGGAAGTCAAGATGGTTCCGAGCAGTGGGGTCATGGTGGCATCAGTGTCACTAGCCGAGACATGGAGTACGCTGGGGCAAAAAGATGGGGAATTGGGGGTTTTGCATTGCTTGGAACAATTTCTGGCATGTAATGAGCACTCAAATATTTGTGAGCTGAGGGACGTTTTCCCTGGTGGTGCTGGGGGCGTCCCCAGAGGCCGTGCAGTGGCCACAGGACACGTGGTCCTGGAGCCCCCAGGGAAGGTCTGGAGGGAGGGGGCCCTGGGGGACCGGAGTGACGGGCAGTGGGGTTAGAGGGCACAGGGACAGCGGCACAGGTGCCCAGCCCCAATGTCCTGAGAAATGGGGACTTGCTGGAGAGGGAACAGGGCCTGGGGTTAGAATGGGTGCAATGTCTGTCTACGTTTGAGAGTCTCCAAGGAGATTCCGAAGGAGTGGGGACCACAGAGCTGGAGGAGGCTTCCGGGGTCACCGCTCTGGGATAAGCCCCCGGGGAAGCGCAGAGGGTCCCCGAGCGCTGGGAGTGGGTGCTGGGGCACCGGGGCGGAGGAGGAGGCCCCTGCACAGACACAGCGTCTTGGATAAAGTCGAAGGCCCAACATCTGAAGACCCACGCTGTGGACCTCCATTCCCATGGTTTCATTTCCTCCTTTTGGTGGCATCCCCGCCGTAGTTTCCTTTTCCCTCCTTCTTTCCCGGCCTCTTGCAATGTCTGGGTCTTGGGCTGACGGCCTCAGGCCACTGCACTCAGCCCTCCCTGTCTCAGCAGCCTCTTCCCTTCCCCAGCAGAGTGTCAGAGAAGGATCTCTGCAGGACAGATGGGCAGGTTTCACACTTCCTGCAGCTGCTACCGACTGTGTTCATTTGACGCCGTGGTGGGCGGAGGAAGGCTCGAGGCACAGGAGCTGCGCTGAGAGAGCGTGGCGAGGCCAGGCCCCCCTGCGTGACGGGGGCTCCCCGGTGTTTGTGCACAGGCCTCGCTTAGTGGCTCTGACGTTTAAGACATAGTTTGGGATCCCTCTGAAGTACTCAAAATCTTGGAATAACACAGACATATCTCCTCTTGATAAGTCTCCGTGTGAAATCTTGCTTTTATAAATGCATTACGCTAATATTTAATTAACAAATATTCAAGTATTTATTCTTGCTAGCCCCTGGGAAGAGCGGTAGTGATTAATAAGTTACGGCTCACTAAACTCACCGCAGCAGCTCACAAACTATTTCCTTAACACAGAGATCGCAGCCCCTTAGGGGAGGGTTTCTCCGGAAGGCACTGCTGACGTTGGGGTGGATAATTTCTCCCTGGGGGGGGCTTGTCCTGCGTATTGTAGGGTGGTGAGCGGCACCCCTGGGCTCTTCCCACTAGGTGCCAGCAGCGGCCCCAGTTCTGAAAATCAAAAATGTCTCTAGACATGGCCCTGGGCGACAATGTCCCCTGGGAGGCAATATCGCCCCTGGGAGGCAATATCATCCCTGGTGAGGCTGAAACGTTGAGGTATGCGCCCGATTATTTAAGTTTGCAAAAGCATGGCATGGTTAATGTTGCTGTTTAATTCACATATTTATTTATTGAGAGCTACAAATTAATTATGTGCCAAGCACTCTGCGTGTGTGGAATGTGATGGTTGGGGCCCAGGCGTCACGCAGTCCCCTCTCCTGGTAGAGCCAGAGAAGCGAGGGGCGGGTTCCGTGACGGTGGCGGGTGCCTATAGGAGGACTTGTGACCCAGCCGGAAGCACCAGGGGACCTCCCAGAAGTGATGTCTGAGCCGAGGCGAGGACGTGAGCAGAGGTAGCGGAGAAAGGAAAGGAGCGGTGGCGGCCAGTCCATCACTGGCAGAAGGAACAGGTGTACACGACAGCTTAGGGGAAACGTCTAGAAAGTGGCTGAACGGGCACCAAGCCCAGGTTTCCTGACCCCTTCTCAGTACCCTTTCATGCAAACGCTTTCCCCGTAAGAGTGGTAATTCAGCAGCTGACGCTGTGGCTCTAATTCTAACTCCATAATTTATTAATCTTATTGGCAGCATGGCCACCAATTGTCATTTTTCATATTGAAAGGTAAATACTTGTTGATGCTATTACATGTCTTAAAAGTCTCTATCAAATAGAAAGTGCGATAGCTTTAGCAGATATATAAGTGAGTTTCCAAGGGCAGCCAGAATGCAGTACCGCAACCTGGGCAGCTCAAAACAATAGGAGCTTATTCTCTCCTGAGGTTCTGGAGACCAGAAGTTTGAAATCAGGCGTGGGCAGGGTCTTGCTCCCTCTGAAGGCTCTGGGGGGGTCTCTCCAGCGTCTGGTGGTGCCCGCAATCCTGGCGATCATTGGCTTGGAGATACGTTGGTCCGATCTGTTTCCTTCCAAGATGGCATTCCTCTGGGCCTGTCTCCTTATAAGGACACCAGTCACGTTGGACGTAGGGCCCACCCCAATCCAATCATGACCTTATCTTAACTTGATTTTATCTGCAAAGATCTTGTTTCCAAATAAGGTCCCGTTCACAGGTACCGTGGGTTAGGACTTCAAGTTCTCTCTCCGGGCGGATACAAGTAAGCCACGATACTAGTTATGTCAGGAATACATGGAAATGACAAATTCTCAGGCTTTAATTTCTCTTTGGTTTTTTTATATTTTTAGGCCTTTATTTAAAATATTTCCAAGCTAAAACACATTTGCACTTTAAGTCTAATCCTTCTCCAAGAAGACTGGGAGGTTTAGCTAAAGCAGCTGCTCCCTGAAAGTGGTGATAGGATGGGAGTCTCAAACTTCCTGAAAAGTCACCAGAATCCCAGCCAGTTGTTCCCGGAAGGAAGTGCGGTCACAAGAATAACTGGAAGGGTGATATCATGTGCTGGGGCCAGAACAGTGGATGGGACACAGGCTGACTCAGAACGTGGGCTCCACCCAAGGCCGAACTTTGAGATGCACCATTGTGAACATAACATCTGTTCCCTGCTAAAGAATTCCTTTCTTAAAATAGTACCTGTTGTATGTCCTTAGCAAACCTAAAAATAGTATCTAGGGTTACTGATTTATTGCCTCCGTTGTCCAGAGCGATGTGCTAATTACTGGTTTAAAAAGAGGAAAAGGAGGGAGAGTGGAAGAGGGAGGGGGAGGTGACTGTCACAAGCTGACTCTCATTCTGCTCTTCTGTCCTGCATCACAAAGGACATCCCATTGAACAAGCAATGGTGGCTACCTGGCTGCCAGTCCACTAACTGCTTTCGTTCATTTATCCATCCAGCAAATATTTGCTTTGAGTGGACCAGGCATCAGTAACAGGCAGTGCTCGTAGTGGTTTGCAGAAGAGACAAAATTCCTGCCCTCGGAGAACCTACAGCCAAGAGAAAGTATTAACCAGATGATCACACACACATGCAGCCAGTATCTCAGTATTCCCACCTAAGTAGTTCCTATTACCTGGAGAGCATCCCCCGGGGGCCTGGCTGACTCTGGGGGCGCATGGAAAGCATCCCTGAAGGGTTGATACTGGAGGTCACGGCTGGAGGAAGATTTGATGCTAATCTTGGTGAATGAAAGTGGGGGTACCACATGGTCCAGGTGGGGGCTACAAGATGTGCAATGGCCCAAGACATCCATTGAGGTGACAATTTCTCCAAATGACAATAGATTTGTCAGTTTCTCCCTTTGGTTCTGTCATTTTTTGATTAATATATTTTGAAGGTATATTATTTGGTGCATGCAAATTTAGAATTATCGTATCTTCCTAGTGAATTGAAACTTTCTTCAATATGTAGTGATTTTTTTTATATATATATATCTATGAGTGCCTTTTTGGTCATTTGTATGACATTAAAACATTATGCCATCAGCTCTCTCTTCATTACTATTTGCATGGTATATCTTTTTCCATTCTGTTATTTTAAACTTTCCATGACTCTTGTTTTAAATGTTTCTATAACTAAATTCACTTTAAACAAGTTTGGCACGCTTTCTCTTCTAAATAAACAGTTTAGCTCATTAACATTAATTGCAATTTTTCATATATTTTGATTTGTTTCTACCCTTTTAGTTTGTATAAAGTCTAGGATTTGATTTTGCCTTATTATAAACTAATAATTAGCCTGGTGCTGTTTTGTGGATACCGAAGAAGGATAAGTCTCCAGGGTCAGAGACAAGAGCTTTTTTCACTCCAGGAACAGAAAGTGGCGCGATTACCACGTTCACTGATTTCCTTTGCACATGGATTTCTTATGTCTCTGTTGGTTGCTTTAGAAGTTTTAGCATGTATTTGACTTAATCTAAAATTAGTCAACATTTTTATCTCCAGAAAAATACAAAGGCATTAGAAGGTTTTCCCTCCTCCTTCTGTGTGTGCAGTTTTGTAAAGCAAGACTTCAATTCTAACTTGATTTAAGTCCACGCGTTATGCAATACTCAGATCATTTCTGTTTGTGCAGCCCGCTGCTTGTGTTTAGCTTGCGGTCTCTCTGGCAGTGAGCTTGTTCACGCTGTGTACCCGGAAACGTCTTTGCTTTGCCCTTGTTCATGAAAGATGACTTTTTTGCAAGGTGGAGAATTCAAGGTTGAAGTTATTTTCTCTTAGCATGGTGCATATATTATTCCACTCGTTCCTGGCTTCCAGTGCTGCTGTTGAGATGGTAGCTGACACTGATTAACATTCATCTGTAGAAAATTTGTCTTTTCTTCTGATTGCTCTGGAGGTATTTTTTTCTGTTTTTGGCATTCTGCAAATTTAATATGATATAATTAGGTATGGATTTTTTTTCATTTAATCCTCCTTGGGATTTGGCGGCCTTTATAAATATGGATATTGGTATATTTTATTAATTCTGAAAAATTCCCGACTATTGCCTCACCTCTTTGAATAGTGCTTTCCTACTTCTCTTTCTTTCTCTCTTATTCTAAGACTGGGAGGCAGGCTGGACTTTCTTCCTTCTATCTTCCATGTCTCTCAGCCTCCTTTTTGTATTTCCCACCCTTTTGTCTTTCTCCCAGTAATCATCAGATCTAACTTCTCCTTTACTCTTTTTTGGACTTTGCCTAAACTGTTATTTAATCTCTCCATTGAGTCTTTAAATTGTTATAGTTTCAGTTTTAAAGTTTCACTTATCTTTACAAATCTGCTTGACCATTTTATAATCTTTGGTTTCCCTGTGATTCTTTCCATCCCCTTCGTTGTCTTTTTAAATCTTCTTAAAAGTATATATTTCATATTGTTATTTATACCAAAATTTCGGTCTCTGCAGTGTTTCCAGGTCTGGTTCTGGAAGTCGGTGTCTCCACTGACCCTGGCTCACAGCTCATTTCCCCGGGTATTTAGCAACGTACGATTGCGAGCTCGCGACGCCAGCGTTCCCTGTGTTCAGGCTTTGAGGCGTGTTTAAAGTGTGCTCTTCCGGAGAACACTCACATTTGCTTCTGCCTGGTCCTCGATGTGCTACCAATCTGGAACCTTTAAAAACTAAATATTCGGATTGAAGTTTTTCAGGCCACACTAGCAGCACAAGTTTTGGCCTCAAACTGGCATAAGTATTTCTGCAGAAATCTGAAAGGAGAATTTTCCCCCTTTGCTCTTTCCAGTCCTCCCCTCCCCCAACAGGCGAGTCTTCTTCCTCAGAGCGAGATGTTCCCAGCTCACCCACCGAGTCTGCTCTGTGGGGCTGACTCTGAGCCGCCCCACCCTGCCTGGGCTCCTGGCATTTTCTCCAGACTCCCCCAGGGGTGTGGCCTGGTGAGACCTCTGGTCTTGGTGGCGGGGACGGACAGACTGCAGGACAGATGCTGCTGATGGCATTGCCCACCTTCCGGGAACATCTGCTTGTCCTCGTCATTCTGCCTGAATTTTTGCGTTACTCGCGACTGGATCCGCCCTGCTTTAACAAGAGAGGATCCCCCTCTCCTTTTATCCAGCACGCTTACATGTCTCTGTGCATACGTGATCCAGCATGCTGCCCAGACAGTGACCCACGCCCCGGCCTGCCCCGTGGCCCTGCCACGAAGGGAGAGTGAGGCAGGCGGCATCGCGAGACGCTGCACAGGACAGGGCTTCGGCTCCTGCCATTCTCAGTTTCCCCGAGTATTGCTTCTGTGTGTCCGTCTCGTCCTCATCCCTGGTCCAAGTATTTAAAGCCTAAAATGCTGTAGGCACTGTGTGTACGCACATATGGATGGATTGATGGATTTCTCACACCTCTGTGAAAAATACCTTATAGATGTCTGTGAGATATTTTTCAGACAATGACAACTTCTTCCTAAAAAAAATTCTAGCAAGGACTTTATGTTCTCCTTTGTACTCATTCCAGGTCTTGAGAGACTTTTCTATTATGGAGGTTTTGGTATTTTTGTTTTCCTTTGTACGTTACAGAAATCCTTCCTGCTATAGTTTGAACTTGTTTCCTATTTCCTGCTCACTCCCTTCCTTTTAGAGTTCCTCTATAACTCGTGTGCAGTCTTGGAAAACCCCCTTACCTCTCGGTTGACTGAATCGGCTGGCTTTCCTGGGCTTCGGCCTCCCCACGGCATGGGGGTGGGGGTGCATTGTGTCCGGTTAGCATGTGCACGTGCACAGACGAAATGATAACGTGGACCACAGCCCTTCACGACCAGCACATCTCTGAAAATGATCACAGTGAACATTTGCGAGGAATGCCGTAGACTGCCGCCTTCCTGAGCTGTTCCGGCGTTGGTGGGAGGAGCAGACCAACGAAGCTGCGATACAGTACAGCAAGCACAATGGGGGCACAGGAGAGACCCCAACACGGCCTGTGGGACGGGGGTCTCGGGCTGCCCTCCCGGTGCCACGCTGAGTCCAGACGACTGTGGGAACGAGACGCGTCCAGTAGGCGGAGGTGGGGCAGACAGGAAGGACGGCCCTGCTGTGGCCACGGCGGAGGTGACGGTTCATCTTCCCAGGAGTGTCAACCTCGGCCCGGCAGGAGCAGAGACCGCGCCCTGGGGGGAAGGAGGAGAGGCAGATGGGGAAGTAGAGGGGGTGTGATCGAGGACAGAGTTGAGCTTCTGGAGTTTTTCTTAACCTGGAAGACATGGGGGCTCTGGGTGCACCGGGGTGACCATCAGATTTGCTTCTAGAAAGTTCAGTTTGGTAGCAGGATCCGGCGGAGTTGTGGGGTAGCCTTTAGCCGGTTATGGCTGGATCCTGGCAAGAACTGACGGGTTCCAAGCTGTGGGGCTGACGAATGGCAGGGTGGGAAGAAGGGGAGATGTGGGGAACATCCAGGAAGCGTAAGCGACAGATCCCAGCGACTAGAGACAGGGGCATGCGGTGACAGAGCTGACGCTGGCCCCCACCTTCCGTTTTGGGCGGCAGGGCAAACGGTGGAGCTTTGCCTGAGAACAGGTTCATAATGGGAACTTTCAGACAAAACTTCTAGAATTTGAGAGTCTACACTCTTCCCTGTCATTTCATTAATTTTCTGTAGGAAATCTAGGACTTTTACACATAACAACTTTGTTGCGCACTTTACAATTGACGAAGAACGTCCACATATTTATTGGCTTAACTGCAGGCAGTTGCCATTTTTGTAGGTAAAAACCTCGTGAGAAAAGTATAAAGGTTTCTCCTCCTCCTCCCTCTTCATCCTATAAAGTGTGGTTTTTCAACCTCAGCACTCTCAGTATTTTTTTGAATGGACTTTATTTTTTAAGAGCAGCTTTAGGTTCACAGGTACATTGAGCAGCAGGTACGGAGACCTTCGACAACTTTTGATGGGATGAGTCTTCGTTACGGGGCCATCCTGCTCCTGGCGGGATGTTCGTCCTACCCTGGTCTCCACCGCTAGATGCTGGTAGCCCCGTCCTCGTGTGACAAACAAAATGTCTCCAGAGGCTGCCAAACGTCCCCTGGGGAAAAATCACCCCCCATTGGGAATCACTGTCCTGGAGACTCGGGGAATTTCAGCAAAGACCAGGTCACATGATCTGAACGGCGGGTGGAAGTTTAATTCAAGATATTTTGCTTTCCGACGTACACTCCATTGCGCAATACCGCTTACCACGGTGCATTTTCAGATCGATCTTTCGGCTATCTTCCGCTCTCTCTAATTCGTTCTTTACCAAATGGTACACTGACATTCACTGTATCTAATTTGTGTCAAGTACCACATCTCCTCATTTCCAGAAGTATTTTGTTAATTTTTATATCTGCTTGCTCACTTTCATAGTCTCTTGGTCTTTATTCATATTTTCATTTCTTGCTTTTGCTTCCTTAAGCTTACTAGATTTGACTATTTTGTATTCCATAGCTGGTAACCCCAGCAGCTGAAGTCGTCACGCGTCTGAGGCGTGGGCCGGGGCCTTGCTGGCTTTGCGGCTGATGGCCGGTTTCCTCGAGGACTGTGTGTCGTGCTGGAGAGTTCCTGCTCCCGGGAGCTGTGCTGAGGGAGTTCTTTGAATCCTGGGTTTAGTGCCGGTTCCTCTAGAGGCATCTGTAATAGTGTCCACCAGGCACCTGGGCTAACAGCAGCTCAAGACCACTTTACATTCTCAGCCTGAGTTTTGCTGTCGCATCTCACGCGGAGCGAACTGAGGCCGTGGACCTGGGCAAGGGCTGGCCGTGCCCGCGAATTCTCGGGGGATATTTCTCACCCCTCCACCCCCAGTTTAGCACCGATGTTCAGCACGATTCCTCATCCGTGGGGCGGGTATTTAGTCCACCCGCAGGCCACGTGCAGAGCCCTCTGACTGCCACTTTGGGTGGGTGGGCTCTGTCCTCAGGGCCGTCCTGGCTGTGAACACGGGGTCTTGTGTGCACACCTGGACACCTTCCCCCTCCTCCTCACTCCCCACATCCAGGTGTTCCGGTGTGGACAACCGAGGCTTACGGTTGGATCAAAACACATTCCAATGTTTGCCAGACGTCCTTTCTCTGTGTGAGGACCCTGTCGCTTGCCACGGTGCTTCCTCCCACTTTTGGACAACAGACAGCCCAGGTTTACCTGAAGTTTTAAGAATGCTCTACTGGAATTTTCAGTGCTCAGGATCCGCCGGTTCAGACTCTCTCCCTGCACCTGGCCTGAGTCCTCTTCTGTTTGGAGCCCGCGCGTGGGGGCGGGAGAAGCCCCTGGTCCTCTGCTCCCTCCCGGGTGCCCCCTCTCCCGGCCGCCAGCCGCTTGGATTTGACGATGGAGGCGCTGGCTGCTCTGTGTGGAACGGCTGTGGGCGGGCACCTTGGCAGGTGATGCTCTGGTCCAGGCCAGGATGGTGGCTTGTCCTGGGGTGGGTGCAGGTGAGTGGCAGACAGACTCCAGACACCTTGGCCGGACGCGCCCAGGCGGTGCGCACAGCACCTCCGCCACAGCCTCCAGGGCTCCTCCTCCCCCCCAGGTGCAGACTCCTGAGGGCTCTACCTGCGACCTGCACCCTCTGCTGCCCCAGGCCCGCCCGCCACACCCTCGTGCTGCAGCCGACAGCTTCCTCCAGACCAGCGCCCTGGCCTTTCCACCCGGGCTCCCCTCACCGGGAACCCCGCTCCTGGCCGGCCCGTTTACCTGGCTCGCACTAACTGCTCCTCAGTGGGAGGCAGATGCCACCTCCTGCCCCATAGCTGGATGAAAGCCCTTCTCAGGCCTCCCACGGGGCTCTCCTCTTCCCCTCCAGAGCCTGTCCTGTGGGGGTGGAAATGCCCCCCGGCTTGTCTGTGCTGCCCAGGTGACCGCAGCGTCCACCAGAGCAGGTGTCCCCACTCTTTTAACGGCTCCTTTGCTAAGTTCAGGACAAACGTCACTCTCTGTACCCACAGGAAAAACGTCACTCTCTGTACCCACACTTGAGCCCATGCTCTGATCAGGACATGCCAGGGTCTCTCACCCCAGGGCCTTTGCACAAGACTGTCCTTCCTCTCTCATCTCCACTTCGCCTGGTTTGAAGAGCCATCCCTCACGCGTCCCTCCACTGCCCCCTCCAGATGGGCTGGGAGCACGTTTTGTCTTCCCTTAACGGGCGTGTGTCAGTTTCCACTGAGTCGTAGTGTATCTGTGTGTCTGATCGCTCTTCACCGCCTGCGACTGTCTCCAAGGAGGGCACAGCGCTGGTCCAGAGAAAGAGACCACTAAGTGCAGGATACGTGAAAGAATTCAGATAAGTAATTCTGTCCTATAATTATAACTGCAATTACAATTTTGCAGCATTTTCTACTACAGTGTTTTACAGATATTGTGGCTATTTAAATCTTTATCTTTAAATAATTTTTAATAAAACTTTAGATTTAATTATTATATTTATAGACTAACCAGCTGAGTGAATAATTAGGAGTGCTTTGCTCAGTATATCAACTGAGATTCTTTCAGCTGCAAGTAACAGAGAACACAGCTCAATAAAGAGATTAGTTATTTTCCATAGAAATAAGCCTCCGAGAGGTTTGGCTTCGGGGTTGGTTAATGCAGTAACTGACCAGTGTTACCAGGGATCCAGCATCCCCATTTCCTGCTGCACTGTGCCTAGCCTGACAGCTACGTGCCTCATGGGCCCAAGATAGCTGCACCAGCTCTGACATCACATACTCACACATTAGTACCCACAGACGGCAGGAGAGACTCATTCCTCTATTCTGCCTCAGTTTCCCTCCTCACTCTGTGAACACGGCCATCTCTCCTTAGATGTATTTCACATTGATATTGGGTCCAACATTGTCTTTCTTGGCTCTCACACAGACTTTTCAATTTGTGCCTGGTCCTACCTGACTCTGTCGTTCGAGTCTCATGGTCCTTCCCTCCTTCCTGCTCCCTGCTGTCCCGTTGTCCTTTTCCTGCGGGTCAAGCTCCTTCTCGGCCTCTTGGTCTTTGTGTCTCTCACTTCCACTCTGCTGTCGCTGCTGATTTCTGTGTGTCCTTCCTCACTCATTCTTCACATTTTCCAGCTTTATTGAGGTACAACTGGCAAAAACAACAGCACGAACTACAGGCATGCAAGGTGGCATTTAGATATCACTGTACCTCGTGTAAGGAGTCCCGCAGTCGGGCTAATTAACATGCCCTTCACCTCACATAGCTGCCTTTCGACATACGTGAAATATGCCAAACACGGAGGACAAGGGTTGCGTGATCTCACTTACGTGTGGCGTCTACGAACGTCACACCGAGAGCCTAACAGGGAGCAGGAGGGGGGTTGCTGGGGCTGGGGATGGGGAACAAAGCGGGAGATGCTGCTCAAAGGTTTCAGTTATGAGAGAGTGTCAGTTGCGGGGTAAGACCTGGACATCAGGTGTAGCACATGGCGGCTGTAGTTAGTAACAAGGCACGTGGCCTGGAAACGTGCCACGAGAGTGGAGCCACCCATCCCGGCCATCTCTGGATCTCGATCTCTGTGCATCTCAGTGTGGAGCTTGACTTGGGTCCTTTCGAGGCATTTGCACCCACGCTGGGGACACGGCGATGCCGCGGGGGCCTGTTTGCCACTCTTCTTTCTCTGCATCTACCTCCGCTTTATCCCTTGTTCCGCCGCGTGCTCCATCACCTCCCAGATTTCACTCTGTCCCAGAAGCAAAAAGGTGCCATTGCGGTCGGCCCCTCCCTTCTCACTGTTTGGGACTCAGCACTCCCCACGTCTCTTGCGGACGGCAGGCGGGCACTCGGCCCGGGCGTACCTGCAGAGAGGGGCAGCCCGTGTTCCAGAAAGTCACCCAACCAGCATCCCTAAGTTCTGACCCCGTGGTTTTTCAATGGGCTTTATATAGCTTTATATCGAATGTTTTGAAGGCTATTTAGTCATCGAGACTTTCTTACTAAGTTGTAAATACGCTCGAAGATGTTAAGCTGTTAAGCTTAGAGGACAGGCACCATTTTCATGGCGCGGTTGGGACCCCGATGTGGAAATGAGATCCGCGATGGGCACCCTGTGGGTGCAGGCCGGGATCACACTGGGAGCCAGAGGCAAACTGGACCCGTTATGACATTTGTCCAAGGCTCAGGAAGCCCTTCCTGAGAGCTCGAAGTCCTTTGCTGACACCCGTTGTTCTGAGCACGCCCCAGCCCGACATTCCCAGCCTTGTTTACCGTCTAGGATGGCTTCTAGACCATCTTCCCCAGCAAGGACTAGGTCCTACCTCCAAGAAGCTTCAAAATAATAAACATTTCAAGTACACAGGGACCCATAACCCAAGAAAAAGGCATCCTCTCTGTATGCTCAGGAACTACATAAAGAAAATGTGCTAAGTCCATTTCCAGCACAGGAATTAGTTCCCACATGCTCAGCGCACCAAGTGAGGCTGCCTCCTTGCACTGGCTGTGGTCAGCAGAGCCCTTGAATGTTGGCCCTGCAGAAGAGCTTGAGATTTTGCTTTTCTAGAGGGTCAGCGCCAGGTGACCCGGGTGGGGTTTTGCACCAGGTGATCCTGGTGGTGGATTCAGCCTCCTGGGGCCCAGCAACATACGGGGTTTTAGACCTAATGAAGACAGAATTTTTTCTCTATTTCTAAGACATATAAAGGTTAGCTGAACTGTAATTTAGCATTTCATTGGGAATATGAGAGTAAATGTGTTTCAAAAGCTTAAAAATTTTGGTCACATGCAGGACCGTTTAGACAGGACCAGGTAGGAGCTCCGGGATCTCACTTCTGGAACACTTCTGCCGTATGCCCTGAGGACCTGGCGCCTTTCCAACATGCAGAGAGCACGCAGACCCTGCCCACAAGCTGCACCTGTCTGGGGTGGGGATGGACACCTTCATCACAGCCTGCCTGCCTTTGTCTGCCCGGAAACTCATCCCCTCGTCTCCTATTCCCCGGGGGTCCAGACCTAAGGCCACCTCCTCCTTGACTTCTCTAATTAGAGACTTCTCGTTCAGCTCTGTTCACGTAGCACTGTCTTACACATTTCGTTTGTGTTACACAAAAAACAGCATCAGATCTGTTTACTTACCTTCTCTTCCATGGGACTGTGAACTTCTTGAGATGTAACCATTTTGTATCCCTAAAGCCAGCCAGAGTGCCAGGTGCTGTAGGTGTTCAGCATCACTAGCTGAGCTGCACTGAGCACAGGCTGGCATCTGGTACTCCCTTGGAAGCAGCAGTAGCCATGGAATCCAGTTCCAAATTTACTGTGCTTAAGTCAGAGATAAACTTGAGATTTACTCAGATATCTACCAACCTCTTTCTCTTCTCTACAACCCTCTCCCATTTCATCACCTGGGCATGAGTCTTTATAGCGTCCACATTTTCTTTCCTGGCATTTGCTAAGGGTCATTTGGACCCAGATTAAAGTGAGGCCCTAACACTGACCCCAGATTTGGTGGTCTGGAGGATTTCATTATCTAAGCACAAGAAAGAGGGTTAAATCATTGCTGGGGATTTTGGTATACCTGTATTTTACCAGGTATAAACAAAACAAAAGCAAACAGACTTGTTCTAGCAACAAGTTCGACAATTGAAATCTGAAAGCTTTTCTTTTCTTTTTTCTTTTTCTTTTTTGCCTTTGAGATTACCAAGTTTATTGCACTCAAATGAAGAGGAATCATGAATGTCCCATGAGACATTCCTTTCCAATCCTGTCCGACCAGGTCAGAATAGTCTTGTTGGTAAAACACAAGTGTTGACTTAGGCCTGCCTCAGGTGTGCGCCCTGAACAGGATGCCCAGGAGTTGGTACAGTCGGCACACCGTGCTCCTGTCTGCCCCTCCCTCACCGCCAGGGCCCGAGACCGGTGTGAAGTCTGCCCGCTGCTTCCCGTGCCAGGGTGGCAGCATGGCAGGGCCCAGACTGTCTTTGTGTTTGCTGAGAGCCAGGATGCCTGGTGGTCGCAGCAGGGAGGGTGATAAAAAGCAGGTTCTGAGAGGACAGGCAATGGCCCTCCCAGCACAGCCTGCAAGAGAAGCCAGGAACGTGTTTCGATGGGGCATTCATCTTGCACATCTTGAGAAGCAGCAAAGAGGAATGTTTGGTTTCCTTGTGGGTTTCTGAACTTCTGTTGTTTTTCATTTCACATGATATTTAGAAAATGTTCATTATAGATCCTTTAATAGGCGACATGAAAATCAATTGCATTTTTTAATTCACAAAGCAGATCTTGCATAAGCTTCACAGTAACCTAGTGAGGGAGGTGAGGCAGGTTTTCTTCATATTTTCATCTCAGAGATGAGCAGAGAGAACACATGAGCGCACCCAAATTCACCAGGCAAGGAAGAGGACAAGCCAGACTTTGATGCTAAACTCCGCCTCTTCCCACTACAGAGCATCATTAAAAGGCTGGTCAGGGACCCAGAGAGCACATCTGACCTCACCTCCACCTGGACACAGCAAGAGCTTACAAATTCTTATTTGGGGACATCCTGACCTCTGTACCCACTTTAGCAAAAACAGCCTGTCACAAGGATTAATGAAACATTTGAATCAGCAGAGGGAATAAAAGGACACGTGGATTTTTGCAATTTGCACTGCCAAAGAGCAAATCTCGTCAACACTGCTTAAATGTTTTTGGTTTTCTCAGGAGGTGACTGGGGTAGTCTGTCAATGAACTTGTTTTTTTCCTGTTTTTAAACGTAAACTCAAGACGTGGATATTGCACAAGAGGAAAACAGGGGCAGGCTACAGTCAGGAGCTCACAGGTCTGGGGCTGCCTAGAGTCCTCTGATGACCGTTTCTAGAAAAAAAAGTGCTTCCTTTTGAGGCACATCCCATGCAGCCCTGGGCAGGCGGCTGGCCCCAAGAGGCCTGTCCGGAAACCCAGGGCGCCCTGGGCCTGGACATCCACTGCGCAGGCCCCATAAGGCAGTCACCTGTGCAGGTGGCCTTCTCCACGGGGCCAGGGGCACGGGCAGCAGATGTGGGTCCGTGTCCTCCGAGCCCAGGAGGAGGCTGCCCAGTCGCCGGCCGCGGGGCGGGGTGGGTCCTGGGGCGCGCTGTGCAGCTCTGATGTCAGCTCACTTTTCTACGAGTGTTTGCTCGTTAACAACGAAGGGTTTGTTCTCTAGGCATCGCTGCCCGGCTAGAAGGATGCCCAGCGGGGCCAAGGGCGCAGGGCAGGACCCTGCGGCAGGCGCGGCTCGGAGCCTCCTCGGGCGCTGGCCGGGTGGGAGCGGTCGGGGCCGGGCTCATTAGGCATGCGACGGCCGCGGGCGCT
>VBSM01000361.1:106165294-106223143 GCA_008086735.1 Cheirogaleus medius | reverse complement strand
TGGCGGGGCCGCCGGGCCGGCGCTCGGGGCCGGGAGGCGGAGGCGGAGGCGGAGTGAGCGCCTGGGGACCCGGCGCCGTGGCCCGCGCGGCCTGCCCTTTGTGCCCGCTGCCCGCGCCCCGCGCCCATGGCCGCCGCGCCGGGCTCGCCGGCCGCACGCGCCCGCCCGCGGCCCTGAGCCCGCGCCTGGGATGCGCCGGGGATGCGCGAGCCCCGGGCCTGCGGCTGCTCCGGGCTGGGCGCGGGGCGATGGACTTGAGCATGAAGAAGTTCGCCGTGCGCAGGTTCTTCTCCGTGTACCTGCGCAAGAAGTCGCGCTCCAAGAGCTCCAGCCTGAGCCGGCTCGAGGTAAATGCCCGCGCCCGGCCCGCGCAGGAGGCCGGGCCGCTGCGCCCTGGGCGGGAGTCGGCGGAGGATGCTGCGAGTCCCCGCGCCCCGCCTTGGTGTCGCCCGGCTGTGACCCGGAGACCCAAGTCAGCGAGCTAAAGTTACCCGAGAGCTGCTCCTGTTTCCCTAGAATGGAACAAAAAATGCTCCCCGCGCGCGTTATTGCCGGGACTTGGTCATGATTGGACGGGCCGTGGGAGCCGTTCTGCCCACCCCGAGGAATTGCTGTCCCGTTTGCCAGCGCCCCCGGGCTGCACGGGTGTGGGCGGGTTCCCTGCGCACACCTGGGTGCTGGGGCGGGGAGGCAGTTCCTTCTGTGTGGCCGGACAGTGCTCGCTGTGGGGCGCACGGAGTGGGGCGCTCGGGTGGGGCGCACGGAGTCGGGCATACGGAGTGGGGAGCTCGGCGCCGTCACCTCCAAAGTCCCGGGTAACAGCGCCGCCCACGCGCTCCCCCGCCGCAGGTATCCATCAGGCTCACGTCGGCCGCGCCCAGGCGGGCAGGTACTGCCTTGTCAGGCAGGGCCTCAGTGTGTTTGAAGTCGGTGTAGAACTGACAAAAGAGGAGGAAAAGGCAGCAGCGGAGTCAGTGCTCTCTGGCCAGTGTGACACGGTGCTCGGCGGCGAAGTGCCTGATGCAATATCCCCGCAGCTGGGCTTGGTACGGATCTGTCCTGAAAACCCAGGGGACTCGGGAAATCCTGTCCTTTCAGCCTGTCCTTCACCTTGCCATCTTAGGGTTTCCAAAAGTCATCTGTGGATGGTTGGCGTTTTTATTGGAACGATCAAATCTTACTGTCTTAATCCTGGTGTCCAAATCACGTTGTTGAGTCTATAGATGAGAAAACCAGGAAACATTCTAAGTGAAGAAGAGATGTTCTGATGGAAGGATGCTGATGTGGCCTAGCGGTTTCGGCCGGCGCTGCCTTGCCTTTGCCCCAGCGCCGACACTGTGGGGCTTGGTTGGTTTGTTTCAACTGGAGCCGTCTCACATATGGCATCTTGGGTTTCTTTGTCCCAGCTGCTGTGACATTGGACACGAGCATGGATTCTGTGACTATTAAGACATCTTTAAGCAAAGCTCAGGGGTAGGCATACAGCAGCCGAGAATTACTTGTTTAAAAAGTTTCGGTTGTGGCGTCACCAAATCAGAATTGGAAGTACTAGGTCGGATCTCTGTGGCTGGCTCCCAGGCTGGACCCTGAGGGTAAAATGTATGTTTTAAACAAATAAAACTATTAGTCCAGTAATGGAGGAGGGCTTGCTTTCAGCCTAACACCGACAGTAATTCTCCCAAGGCACCCACACTTTAAAAATCTGAGGTTGACAAGGTCAGAAACCCAGAGCATATGTTCATTTATCCCAAGTATGTTCTTATTGTCTATTTCATTGCCATGTGTGGTTTATTAGACAGCTCCTTGTCTTCTTTCATTTACTGTCCTTGCCAAGAAGAGGCACACATGTGAGCAAACTCCAAGCGTTGTTCAGGAAGAGAAGCTCTAGATGCCGGCTGACCCGTGGGAGTTCAGGAATGCCGCATAGGACAGGCTCACCTCCGGGGTGAGGGTTCAGCAAAGAGAGTGGGCTGTGGCAGTGTCTCCAACAAAACACTGTGGGAAGCAGGTGGGGGTGGGGATCAAAATGAGGTTTCCTGGATGTGAAAACAAAATTTCTAGAAAACACACATAAACCATCGGATTTGCAGGAGGTCAAACAGACTGAAAAGAAATGTCATCTATCAGCAAGTAATCAATGAGCACTTGCCTTGTGCCGTGCAGGGGTGCGGAGAGCAGGGCTGATGAAGGTGGTCCACGCCGGCACAGTGCTCTGTTCTTTACAAATGCACTCACCAGCTTTCTGTCACTTGATGCTTGTGAAAATCCGGGGAGCATGTTTTACTATTTTTATCCTATTGCTAGAGGGAAAAACCCTGAGAAATGGAGGGTCTTGTTAAAAGCTTACCAAGAATTCATTCTGTAGATGTTTATGGAGAACCCGCCCTGGGTTCTGGCCTCCTTGGGCACTGCACATCCAAAAGATACAACACATGGAAGTCCTAGCCTCATAGCGTGTCCACTTGGTGGGGAATCTACTAAGTACTTTACTCTGTGTTCTTCCCCAGCTACCGTCCCATATTTCCTGGAGAAGCCTGTTCGTTTGTATAGTCACAGCCCTTTATAGGCCAAGAGACTCTCATCAAAAAATGCAAAACTTAGCCGGGGAGGTCTGTCGATAGATTGAGGTTGAGAGAGAGGGCATAAAGCACTGAGCTCAGGTGTGAGTTTCCTCTGTGGGTACAAATGAAAAAGATAACTCATTTTATAAAAAGAAACCTTTTAAAACTGTTTCCGCGAAACCTATGTTTTGTAATATACACAGAGACTTTGAAAAATGTTGTTATTTGAAATTGACTCCAGTGACATATAAACAGGAAATTAACAGTAGTTACTTCGAGTTTAAAACAGCATCATCTTTATTAAAAAGGCTTTCACGGAGAGACTCAGTCCTAATGTTTTCACACTTGCTTTTAAAATTAATTTTACGTCTAGAACCCAACATTTGGTAAACGCTAAGTGATGGAGAAGCCGGTTTATTGAGTCACATATAGAAACAGTTTGTGAATTATAGCTTAAAACGAAATTCACTTAAATATTTTGTCCTGTAACAGCATGGAACCAAGTGAGATGGCCACGTAATTGACTCTGGCAACTACAATTTCAGGAGTTCCTAAAGGGAAACTGGGTATCTTGCATAGACTTCGGTGGGCGTGCCCTAGAAAGGTATCAGGCCTGTGCAAACCTCACCCGGAAGAGAACTGTGATTTCAGGGCATTGGTAACATTGCCCAAGAGCCACAGCACCTGCTGGAAGGGGCGACCATTGCCTCATTCAACAGCCCATTTTATAAATGAGGAAAGGAGGCCAGGGAGGCAGAATGATGAGCCTGTGATCGGCACCTAAACATCTTTAGGTCTTACTGTGAGAGCTGGTGCTGCCTGTTATTGATTCTGTCCAGTTCACGGTGTATGGCTGTGGTAGTTTACCATGTATTAGATGAGACATGATGAGAGGGGCCTATTGTTCTAATTTTTCAAAGGAAATTACTCTGGGACATTTTGGAATGTGCTCCATAATGTAAAATTATTCTAAAAAACTTTCCTGAAAGTTAGAAAGTTCCGGGTGAATTCGATCAATGGCACTTGTTTGAATTCCCACTTCCTTTCATTAGCAAAGGCAGTTAACCTCTTTAAACCTCCTTTTTCTTCACTGTAAAATAGAAGTGATAATAGTTTCTACCTCATAGGGTTAATAGGAGGATTAATGAATAAACCATATGTAAAGGCTTAACTTGGAGCCCGGATGATAAAATCGCTCGGTAATTGATAGCGGTTGATATTTCCTGGGTATTGGTGTTTTTCCTGTTGTTCAATGTCTACCAGTTCTGGCTGGGCCTGAGATTGCCCAGTGGCCTGCAGGACTCGTGGCTTGTGCTATCTCAGTGGTAAACTCTCTGCCTGGTAGCAGGTAGTTCCAGCGCCCTTCCCGAGCACCACGGGGAAGAGAAGGCCGGAGGTCAGTGCTCCCAGGATGTGTTCCAAGCTGTTCCACGTGATAGGGCTGGTCCTATTGACTAAGATGAGCTATCTGGCTAGAATAGGGATATCCTCTTCCTCACATTGCGCGTCTGTCCTGCGAGTCAGTGCACTTATCTGTGAATGAGTTACCCAAGTGGGGCTCCTGCTCTGAGCTCAGGTGGCTTTGGAAGCAGGGAAGCCTCTCTCATCAGCATCCCATCTTCGCAGAACTTCAGGTCTCCTGGGCTGGAAGGAATCCTCCTCCCGACCCATGCAGCCTCCACATTCGCCAAGAGAGCCTCAAAAGCTGGGATGTGCAAGCTCCAAAGCTGGCTTTCTGTCCCCTCTAGGAAGGAATTTAGGTTTTAAACTAATTAAAAGTGGTATTATTTATTCAAGGTAAGGTATCTACCAATTTGCTAAAAGATATCAATATGCAAAGTCGGTTCATTTAGGGAACAGTCATTTAGTTTGAGGTTGCCAAACCAGAAGGTTCTCTTTGATGACTATTATTTGGACCGTTTCAGCTATAACCGACATCTCTATCAGAGACATTGGCAGTGAATGAAGAGGGCAAAATTCGAGTTCTCAACTGGGATATTGATAGTATGAGCTGTTGAGTGGAGGAAGAATTTCATTTCATTTATTTATTTGCCAAATTGTTCACACACTCAGAATAGTTTTAGCACATACCATGTGTATTGTGCTAAATAATCGGATATAAAAATAGAGTCCCTGCCCTCTCTTAACATCTAGTAATAGAGGCAAATAAGTCAAAGGAAGCTTGCTATCAGGGTATAAGTCCTGTGAACGTATTAATATTAGCAGCATTGGATTTAAATGGCCTAATTAGATCAATTGTCAATTTATTTCTATTCTCAGTGGTCACAGATAGTTGGCAATTATCCTTGTGCACATATAGATATATTTTAATTGCTTGTCCCTTTTTAAGGAAGACATAGTAGGCTGGTAAAGTAAATGCTAAGGGACTCTTAGCAGACGTGGGGAGCAATGTCGTCATGGATGAAGGGAAAGCTTCCTGGAGAGTTCACCATTCAGGCTTATTCTTGGTGCTTGGAAGGTAAACTGCTTCTAGATCTTGGGCAGTTTCCAGGAAATCCATTTCTAATTAAAATAATTTTCAGGTACTCTGAATAAATGCACCCAAAGAAATTATAGAAGACCACAATAAGTCTTAGTAAATATTCAATTTGCACATCATTTTGCTCATTTATACTTTATTCTGTTTTAAAGACACTAAATTTAGTTCCTTATTTGTGGTACTCTGTTTCTGTGACATGCCTTATTCTTGCAATTCCATTACATGTTTTCTCTGTTTACATCCCAGAAAACTCCCCAAAGTATTCTTGCTTATTCAAAACTATGTGAGAAAGCAACTAAAAATGTCGAGATTTTTCTCCTTTTCCTTCCTTAACCATGCCTTTCTGTAAGCCCGCCCGTGCCATCTTCTGCCCCACCCTCAAGGCAGCAGTGACTGTTCAGTCTATTTATCATGCATTTAGAAGTAGAAGAATGAATGGAAACACACTGAATAAGAAGAGGGACATCTGTCCTCATCATCTGACTCACTACGTACCTGGGATTTCACCCTGTTTCTTGCACGTGGGGTGAATCATTTCTTAGATGTGGCAAATTGCTGAGTGGTGGGAGAAGCCTCTAGGAACCATCTGAGGCCCTGGCCATTGGGGGAGGGGTTTTAGCTTAAAGGCGATGGGCCGCCCAGGTGAGCCAGCATCCTGCTGCCAGTGGAAAGTGCCCCCCTGACATGGGGGAAGCGGGAGGAGCTCCTTCTGTATGACGTGGAACAGGCAAGCCTGATACTCCACCTCTTTTGCTCCAAGGTTCTGTGCTTGTTCAATGGGCAAAGCTAGTCGAAGACTAGAGGCATTTCTAGAATGCTCTGCTTTTATTTCTGATTACACTGAATTTTGTTCTGTTGCATTTTTTTCCCCAGCATCCTATGTTTGCCGATATATTTTCACTGGTATAACCAAAGCTATTAAATTGAACTCAAATAAGTAAAAATCATCAACAAATAGGCTGTTAAGCTACAGTGTGATTTAATCAAGCAAATGGATCAGGCACAAATATCTTCCGTGTAAAATACTGTTAATCACATCTGATTTGCAGCTGTTGGAGCAGCCGCCCCTGCTGCCTCCTAGCCGAGGCGACAGCATGGTGCTGCAGCTGTGATTAAGCACAGGAACCTACACGCCGGGCTGCGGAGAGTCAGCGTGCGGTAACCACACACCTGGGATTTATGACCCAGCCGGCAGGGACCAGTGTTTCAGACCAGCCAAGATGTGTACCTGTGGTTGTGCGGTCATTTGCATCTGTTTCCTGAGATCCGTTAGAGGCCACCCCGGTACCTGCTGACCCAGAACCCTACTTGCTTCCAGCAAGCACGTCCTCGGCAGTCAGCATGTCCCGGTGAGGTGTGGCCCGGGCTGTGCAGGCTGCCCTCGCCCGCCTACCTGCGGAGCTGGTGTTCTGCACCCACGGAGCCAGGCAGTGTCCCTGTGACCCCTTCCCCGCCGGGCACGGGGCCCGCCCCGCACAATTGTCCTGCCGGGGACGTGCCCACACCCTCTCCCAGCCCCGCACACGCCCCTCACGCTCTGGCTCTCTGCCACTCTCTGCTCTCACCAAGCCACTTAATCCTTCCGAGCGCCTATCTCCCCAGTGACAAAGCGGGGATAACCCTATAATAACCGCTGTCCTGAAGCTACTGAATGCGTGAGAAGTGCAGCGCGCCTGTCAGGAGGGCGCTGACCCTGTGTGTGCGGCGCTCCGATGCGGGGAGACGCCCTTCCCTCCCGCCAGCCACCTCCCGCGCCCTTCTGTACACACCTGCTCCAGATTGGGGTGATCCCCACGAGGCTGTCTCTTCCTAGGTTGTAGCTATGTTAGCATTACTTAGAATCATAGTTTGATCTTCAGTGCTGTCATTTTAAACGTAATTCATGGAAACCACCTCTCTGGTAAAACAAAAGCGAGTCCCTGCTGTTTCCGGCCTGGCCCCATGTGCCACTGTGTGTGCGTTCGAGGGCACGGAGGGGCTGAAGGGCGGTGTCCGGAGAAGGGCTGAGGGGCTGTAGGAATAATCCAGCTTTTTAGGGAAAAGAATTATTTCTTCTTTTGGCTACTCTCTCTCTTCTTTATGAAATTAGTAAGATGCAAAAAATGGATCAAAGAGCGAGTGTTTACGCGTTGCCGGCGTGTCTGCTCCTGTTGCCAAAGAGACGAAGGGCCCGGATGAGACCGACGAGCCACGAATAACATGCTTCATGCCCGTGGAGTGATCGTGGGCCATGGTTTCACAACCTCTGGATCGGCAGATGGACAGTAGCCAAAATGCAAGTCTGGGACCTGCTTTGGAAAGCGTGTCTCTGCTCAAAGTGAGCTGGAACGTTCTTTGCAGCAAGACATCCCGGCCACGCATCCTGCCCGGGCCCACCGGCTTGCAGCTTTTACTCTCTGAATTGTGAGGCCGAACTTACAAAGGGAGAGGGGCGAAGGAGCTTTGCTTTGAATGACTGTCTTTGGCGATGGTTATGGTAGAAATGCTCTAGCGACCACTTACGAAGTAGTCGGCACGGTTCCCCATTTTAATGTCTTTAGCCCAGGGTGATTGCCGCCTCTCTAGAACTGAAGTCGGGTATCACATTGACTTCCAAATATATTCTTACATCCGAAGCATCCTGTGCGCTGTCTCTTTCTAAGGATGAGGAAACAAGAAAGCTTGTTCTGAAACGGAAGCCGCGGTCTCTCAAGGAGGCCTCGGGCTCCCTGTGCACCTGGTGTCGGCTCCCGCAGAAACCTGCGGCCCTGGACTCCCCGTCCCCAGCGAAACTGCGGAGAGACCGGCGTGTCCTGTCCCCACGGCCACACAGCCTGCGTGTAAAATGCCAAGACAGACCCTGTCCTCTGTGACTTGCTAAAACAACTCTGTTATTCGGTTGACTTTGAAGATAAAGAAAAGAAAGACAAAACAAATAAAGAAAAGATCATTTATTTTTAGAACACCTTCGGCTTCTTGAATTCTGCGTAGTTTGCCATCGCTTCGGGGAACTGGACAAGGGGACTGCCAGAGTCAAAATAAAAATGTTGGCTAACTGCCTGCATCCCAGGGAACCCCAAGACAGCGCCAGTCGGGGATGCCTTTTGTATTCCTAGATCTCAGCAAAAAGAGAATGCTTGAATTTTGACGTGAGACTCAATCAAGTCTTTGCCGAATCCAACCCAACAAAGACGTGAATATAAATTTTCAGCCCAACGGGGTCGGCTGGAGCTCGTGTGCGCGGTTTCCAGTGTGCTCTCGACGGTCCTGAGCATGCACGCCTCTGTCTCCGGGTCTCCATCAGCTCTCGCACCGTGGGGTTGAGGTTCGTGACAGCGGAACTCCAGTGCCGATGCGGGAAAGGGAGCCTGATGTGTTAAAACGAACGGTCATCTTGTACGCGCTCGTGTCGGAGGGAAAAGAGGAGGGCGGCTTGCCAGTTTTTGCCCTGGGTATGGCTTGGTCACCCCACGTCTGTGACATTGTGGATTTTAAAAGGTGCACTGACTCACATGCCCTCCAGCACAGCCAAGCTCCCCGTTATCTCCGCTGTCTGGGGAAGAGCACATTGTCCGTCAGTCTGGACACCTCAATACTTCGGAGCCCATTCGTGAATTTATAGAAAACCTTCTTGAACCGATTTGTGGTCTGTGATGCTAAAGACGCTGGTGCAGATCTGGAAGGAGCAGCGGGCTGGACTCCAGGTTTGCCCCGCACCCAGGCAGAGCCACGAGCAGTTGCCGGGACCACTGCCCCTCCCCCCCCGCCCGCATGTGCATGCTCCCTGGGCAGCCTGCGCCTTCTGGGTCAGTGTGTGTGAGTCCTGGGTCAGTTCTGGGAGGTCTCTTAGGAAATTTTATCTTTGGTCTTAACCATGGACTGGATATTCACGATATGCCTAGGAAGTATGCACAGGACTTGGGCTTAGAGGGAAAAATATAGGAAAACGAGGGTGATGACCTGAGGCCGGTGGAGGGTGTGAGGGGCAGTGAGGGTCTGTGTCCTGATCCGAGTGAGCTGTGGCCCCACCAGGCTCCAGCCGCAGGTCAGCGTGGGCTGGGCTGCGGGGGCCCAGGGCCCTCGGGCCTCAAGTGCGGTCTGTCCCGAGAGGCGAGGAGAGCCTGATGGCTTCACACGGGCGGCGATGGGATCAGATCTCAATTTAAAAGGACCCCTCAGCTAGCGTGTGGGAATTAGACTGTGTATGGGAGCTGGACCGTAGGCAGGCCGGAGAAGCAGCTGGGAGATGAACTCGCAAACTCTCTTAGCTGCTGGTTCGACTCCAGGGTGGACAGGCCTCGAGGGTGGCCTCGACCAGGTGTGTTAGAAAGAAAAATCAAGGATGACCCCTAGATCTCTCCCCACTGAGCTGCCTGACACAGGTCCGGGGTGGGATGAGTGGTGGGGGGCCTGGGCCGGGGTCTGGGGTACAGGGGTTCTGCCCTGCACACACTCAATCTGAGACACCTTCAGACAGTGACTTGCTCTGCAAGGTAAAGCAAAAGATAAAACTGTTTTGAAAAATCCCCACGTTTCCTGTTACACTGCGGTCTATTTACTGCGCTGAAATCTTGACTTTACGTAGCGCCGCTCCCGTTCCCAGCCCCCACACGCGGCTGCTGCAAATCGGGTCGTTTATTAAACGCAGCGTCGGAAGCATCAACGTAAAACTGGAAATGCCACTTCAAGTGAAGGATTCCAGGTAGGGGCAGGCATGTTTCAGGACTGGAATCTTTCCTGATCACTAAATCAAGCTTCCCATCCAACTTAGAAAATTCAGACACGTGCTTTTCACTAGAGACTTGAAATATTGGGAAAAGTCCCCAAAAGTTAATACAAATGGACGGCTCCATTTCCACTGGCTGAGCTCTGTCTGGGAGCCCCGGAAACACTTATCTTTTAAGCAATAATTACGGAGCAGGAGTGGAGGAAAGAAAAGGCCCCAGCGGGTGCAGCCAGCAGAGCCAGAGGCGGGAGGGCGGGTGCGCAGGAAGCGGAGGCAGAGGCTGGCATTGGGAAGTCTTGGTGGTGGCCACTTAGGAAAATGTGTCCCACTGTAGGAAGATAGGAGCGTCCCAACTGTAACTGTAATGCCGCCCTAACCCAGCTCGTTTTCTTCCTCGAGTGTGGTGGCAGTGCACGCCCAGGCAGCGTGACAAACGCAGGGCAGCCCACGGGCTCCGCAAGGTAGTTTCCAACCTCCGTGGACAGACAGGATTGGCCGCCGTAGGTAGGAATGCCAAGGACAGGGCTGTGGCAGAGTCCAGCATTTCTGCTTCCCTCAGCCTGGTCCGTAGCTGAGAGAAAGGGAAGAGCCCCCGGGCACAAGCCTGTGATGGACGCCACACATCCATAGGAGCCACCGAGTGTTACAACTTTGCACAGGTGACCAGAAGCATATTATGTCTCCTCCCAGGAAAGAGCCACAAATTCAGCATTTCCCGAGTGCGGCAATTGCAAGGCAGATAAACGTCTGTCAGTGGACCACTGAGATAGATGCCAGAAATGATACAGTCACCATTTAATTTCTTCCGTCACACCTGCCCACGCCACACCTGCTGACTCGGGGAGATGAGAATGCGGCCAGGCCGAGCACCCCAGCAGGAGGTCTCTGCAAGTCCAGTTCCCTCCTGCTGCCCGTTGCCTGGTCTGCACGCTGAGTCTGGTGGGCATAGTCCTTTCTTCTAAGTGTTGAAAGACTAATGAAAAATTAGAGGAAAAAGAACAAAAGAGGCCTTGGAAAGGGACGGTGGAGAGAATGTCATATGCTCAATTGATCCACGTGTTTCTTCAGTGGAGTTAGAGGATGAGGCAGCCGGAGACGCCAAGACTACTTTGTTTTAAGAGAATATTTTTGCATTTAAGTGTGTTTAAGTGACTTCAGGGAGATCCATGTTCTATATGTGCACACACTACCCATGGCATTTTCCTGGCCACAGTGATGAGCTCAGAGTTGAGAGTTGGTCCCAGACGGTCCAGATACTAAATAGGATGAAGAGACCGAGACTGTTGGGCAGTGGCTATGGAGGGACATGAAGCCTGGCATCGTGACTTGCAGGTTTGCAGCCATCTGTGACCATAAAACTAAGGATGGAGCCAACACCCAGAAAGGGCACAGCCAAGAAATCTTAGAGATCTGAGATTAGATCAGCCCAAGCCTGAGGTCTGTATTACCCTGGACATCTTAGTTACATGATCCAAACAATTCTTCTTCTGGTTTAAGCCAGTTTGATTTGGATTTTCCCTCATGCAAATAAAGGCACCCTGGCACACCCATTTACCGCATTAACTCTTTACAAGAACCCGGAAAAAGTAAGTACTCCTGCTCTTTTTCCTAGAGGAGGAAACTGAATACAGTGTTATAAGGTCCCCTGGTGAAGAGGAGGATACAATGTGCATGGTGGGGTGTACCAGTGAGGTGGGACAGACGCTCTGCAGTAGCTACAGTTAGTTGATATTTTCTCAGAGGTTGGACATGTATTTATGTTATTGGATCGTTAGAGTGAATGGGCGTATATCGCATATTTAACAGCCTTGGGGATGTTGATGGCATTCTGCTAAATAGCTACATATGAAAAATATGGATATGTCTTAAAAGACGCATATTTGGAAAATACAGTACTTTTAAATTCATGTTTCAAAACATAGTAGAAACCCTTTTTCAAATTTACCAGTCTAGTTGATATGGTAAACTGGGAAAATTAAGATTAGATTTATTTCATTCATTGAAAAAAAGTGTGTTGTTTGCAATCTTTTGTTCTTTTGGGGTGTTGAGTGGGGCTATCTAAGGATGCTTTTGTTTCTTTTCTACTTTTCTTTCTCATAATAATCTCCCAGGCAAAAATCCAGAATAGGTAGGTAATAATTTAAAGGAGTGGGATTCAAAGAAGGTAGGAATGAATATGGATTTTAGGAAAAGCATTTTATTTATTACATTGAACCTTCCAGCTTTTAAAACTATCCAGTTATAACTTTGCATAATAAATGTATATGCATATATTCCTTCATAGTGTACATTTCACAAAAACACTGTAACATTGTTTCCTTGACCATTCCTTTCCATATGCTTTTGTGCCCAATGTATGCCTGCACCAACTTTTAACTGTAGGGATCGTATTTTGACAAGTTACTACAAGGAATTTGTTGTATAAAACAATGTACAGAAATATGACATACAAGACAAAGACTCCCGAGGGACTCTGGATGCAGGTAGCCCTACCTGTCCCGGAGGTATCCATGGTCCTCGACAGAAACACATTTTTCGTACTAAATGCATATTTAAGGGTTCGGCGTCATGAACCTGAAACCCAGTTGCATGGGATTTTATCTGTGTTAGTCATCATGAGTTCTTCCCTTCACATTGTGTCCTTGATTTTTGCTTATAGAGGATGGGCAGCTAATTCTGAAAAATCACATTAATTTCCTGTCTCCTGCCGTTGTCTGTGTTGGTTGCATTATCTATTTATTCATAGGGAAGAAACGGAGAACCATTTGCATTTACCTCCCGTGATACTGCCAAGCTGCTTGAGAGTGAAAAGAATAATTTATGACTTGCTATTTATACATTTATTAAATAACATGCACGCTGTAGCCGATGGCTCGCATGCTCACATAGCCATTACAGAACACCTTTTTTACACGCTACGTACCATTAAACGTTGCTGTTTCTAGCAAGCTGTTCGGTAGTAAAAGATATTGTGTTGAAAGAAATAGCAAGAGACGTAATGAGGAGATGGGAGCAGAGAAAAAATCTAAACAACAACAAAAAAAGAGTGAGAATGATTAGAAAAATATATGAAAGAGAACAAGAATAAATGGTTCAAAGCTAGTAAATTCTCTTTATCTTGAAATAAGCATAGGAAGATATTTCCTGAATCCCCGAATATTCCAGTGTGTAAACTCCGCATTTTCAAATAATTACAGATTAATAAAATATACTCGACACTAAAGCTTTTTTAAATAAAATGAAACTTTTGATAATTCAGAATATGCAATGTTTCAGTGCTCCCAGGCCATGGATATATCAAACATTATAGCACTCCACTGTAGTTACAATCTTACATCACAGAAAAAAATAAGGAGAATCATCTAATCTAACCACTAAATAGCTCGGCAGTCCTTTCTGTAATAACCCTGAAAGTATTAATAGATCTAAATCAACGTTTTGCCATTGTCTTGTACGGGAAGCCCAGTTTTTAAGGGTTTTGTGCATGACGGTGGTGTCTGAGCAGATTTTAGAGCAGAGCTGCTGGGGTCGTGTGGGGTTCCCGTGCGATCTCCCTGCCGCACTAGAGAACCCCAGTTTGAAAACCAGGAGTCTCGAGTCTGCACAAATGTTTACCAGGGGAGGAATTGACTCTACCCTCCTTGCTTGGGTCTCCGCATCGTCTTCACCTCTCAGTCCTGGCGTGGCCACGACAGGACACCCTGCCCTCTGCTGCCCGGCAGTTTCCCAAACAGCAGAGGAGGTAGGGTTGAACTGGGGCCATCGCCCACCTCCGGTGATATTCCGAAGGTGCCCTTCAGAGTAAATCCTCAATCCTCAATTGTTTACTCATCATTTTCTTTTGTAAATGTTTTGGTTTTTTTTAAAACACCCTTAGCTTCATAGTTGTTTGGTTTTGGGAACAAACATGGCTCTGTGCCTAAGTAGATGTCAACTTTAGAGGAAGAAACAGAACAAACACCTGAAGAATGGCTGCCACCCATGCCGGGCCAGGGCCATAGTCTGACAAAGTTGGAAAACTCTTTCCCCCAAGAACAGAAATGGACGGAGGGGCTGTTCTCTAAGCTTCACAGCAAAAAGGCCCTGAGAACCTTTTCCTCATTTCTAAAATGTTGCCTGTGTCTGAGTGCTACCCAGGGACGTTTGCTATAATAGTCTTTGAGATTTAAACTAATAAAAATGTCATGTTTTCCCTGAGACTCTGAAGTTACTTCTGATTTTGTCTCCTTCTCAGAGAGAAATAATCCTGAATTTCTTAACTAGAAATTCTTATATGGGAATTGTTTTCCTTTCACCTATCAATGGATTGTTAAGTTAGATGTGAGAATTTTTTGAGTTTAGTGTTTTTTTTATTTTTTGTAGCACCCAATTGGATTAAATTTACATGGATATAGAGATACTTGTTACCACCCTACCAATAAAGTTATCCAACGTCTGAAGTGTGAGCAGTTGTTTTATATAATGTCTAAGAGAAGCATTGTTTATATCCTGTGGGACTCTGTTTTGAAACTTGCCTTATTGGCATTCTAAATTCCCTTGCATAGTCAGAAAACAAATTTCCGGAGGAAATGGCCTATCATATATTAATCCAGTGTCTCCTGGGAGTCTTTGTGAAAAATTCCAAAATCTTTCCTAGAGCATCAACTCAGAATGAAAATTAGACGTGTGAGAAGGATGCGGGCCTCTCCGTTCTCTAAGTCGTGCTGGAATAAAAGGCACTAGGGAAGTCTCTTCCCAGGAACCATCTCAATATTTGTTTTGTTCTAGATTGCCTTGAATGTCGTACCTTTTTTGTTGTTTCTGTGCACAGCTTTGTGAGATCTAACTCACACATCATAAAATTCACCCATTTAACGTGTAAAGTTCCATGTTTTTAGTATATTCACAGACTTGTGCAGTTATCACTGAAATCTAGAACCTTTCACCACCTCAAAGCAGAACCCTGGAACCTTCTGCTATCGTTTCCCGAGTAACTCGACCCACCCCACCCCACCCCACGCCGCTACATCCTCCCGTCCGCTTTCTGTCTCGAAGGAGTTGCCTATTCTGGGTATTTCATATAAATGGGATCGTAAAATACATGGCGTTTTGCGACTTGCTTCTTTCACTTAGCATTAGATTTACAAGGTCCATGTCGTAGCAGGTATTTCTCTTTTTTGCCAAGTAATACTCCATTGGGTGGACGTACCACCTTTTATTCATCCATTAATGAGTTGATAGACGTTTGAGTTGTTTCCACTTTTTGCCTATTGTGACTGACACCGCTGTGAGCATTCTTGTATAGGTTTTTATGTGGAAGTGCATTTTCATTTCTCTTGGGTTTATAGCTAGGAGTGGGATTGCTGGGGCATCTAGTAACTCTATGTGGAAGCTCAAAATGGAACTTCCAGACCCTTTTCCAAAGTGACTTTAACATTTTACACTCCCACCAGCAGTGATGGAGGATCCAATTTCTCCACCGGTTTCTCAGCAGCACTTGTTACTGTTCAGTGTTTTGGATACAGCCATCCTGGCAGGTGTGAAGTGATACCCTTCTTGTGGTTTTGATTGGATTTCCCTAACGACTGGTGGTGCTGAACATCTTTTCATGTTTTTCTTGACTGTGTTTTCTTTGGAGAAATGTCTGTTCCACTCATTTGCCCCCTTTTTAAAAATTAGGTTATTTATCTTTTTATTACTGAGTTATAAGAGTTATTTATATATTCTGGATACAAGTCCCTTCCCAGATATATTATTTGCAAATAGTTTTCCCCATTGTGTGGTTGTCTTTTCATTTTCTCGGTGGTATCTTTCACAGCATAAATGCCATAACTTTTTTGTTAACCCTATAATTCCATCATAATTTGCAGTCACTTTGAATGCCCTACACAACCCTGCTTAGATAACCAGATTTCCAGTAGGGTATTGTGTTCAGGATGTATTTGTGCAGAATAAAATTCACAGTTCCACTTGCTTTTTCTGTTGCTTTTCTCCTGCAATAAAGCAAGGAAAGCGAGGGGTCTCTTCAGCTTTGGTCCCCCCAGGGTGAGCCGGTAGGCGTATTTCAAAGGAAATCATTTTAACTCTCTAGCAAGCACTCAGATCTGTGGGTCCCAAAAGAAACAGGGTGCAGATGGCTGAAGTCTGGTCTATTTAAATAGTCTTGTACTGTGTACACCAAGTTATTTTCATAAGGGCAGGAATTGTTGGAACTGCAACCTCAGGTTGTAGCTGTAATAAAGTGTTGAAGAATCTAACGTGCGAAGACCTCCCCCGTACGCATGCCCACAGCGGCTTTGTGCCGGCTTTGACTTCTTGTAGACAGTAATCCAGGCTGAAATGACAATAGGAAGCCAATACCCAAGGCCAGCAATCTGATAACAGGTGGTGATTTAGTGCCTTAGGCTAAGTTCACATCAACCCCGCAAAGTAAAAAGCTTTCTATTTTGGTTGCCATGCCTTGGGCAGGATGATGCCTTTAAATCACAACCACTGATCGTGTGTTTTCATTTCTGGTCTCGTTGCCACAGAAAACAATCTTTTGGTTTGCTTTCTTCCACAAAATTTGTGTGCTATTTTTATTTCAATGTCACCTTTGAAATATCTCAGTTGAACGCATCAAGGGAACTGACTGTATGCTTATGTGTGCTTGCACGCGTGTGTGTGGGCGTATGCGTGCCCGTGTGCACGCGTGTGCGTGCGTGTGCGTGCGCACTTGCATTTCTATCTAAAACGCCGCCACACGCAGCCCTTTCACAGTTAGGATCATAGTCCATGTGTTAAGTTTTTCCTGCATTGTCACATCACATTTCACATGCCTCGTTCGAAAGCATGATATTTTAAAGCCTAAACAGGAATGTCTGCTAGAGACTCACAGACATAAACCCTGATATTCTAATCAGTTTAAGTCTTAACTAGCAAATTTAAGTTCCAAGCCAGAACTTTCAAATGCCCATGTTTAATCTTGTCCATCTTTTAGGCTGAGTGATGACCCAAAGGTTGCCCTGCAAGGAGCTTGTAATCTAATCAAGGAGACAAGAGTGATGGTCAGTGCCATGAAATTTCATGTCACAAGCGAGGCAGACATTACAAACGCAATATGGCTTTAGAGGAAAGGAACCGCATTGATAAAATGAACAAATATCCACTGACCGTGCCCAGGGACCTTAGGGACCAGGCCCCACTGCTGCTGACCTGGTTGCAGCGTCTCCTGGCCAGAGTCTCACTGGAGGTGGCTCCAGGAGAGGCAGGAGGGGGCAGGACCTTCCGGTGAAGGGCGCCAAGGCATGTTGAAGCCCGAGAAGGGGGGGAGAGGGGACACGTGTTGAGACCCGGAAGGCGGCCGTGGGTGGCCGTGGCACGCAGAGCCCCTGGCAGATGAGCTCTGGACAGCGAAGGCTCGGACAGCCCCATTCTTTGTCTCCGTTGGGGTGAACACTGTTCTGGGGTAGAAGTATGAGTGTTTGGTAAGTCTGCTTCCCCAGAGCTCCGACGCGGGTCTGAGCACTGTCCGTGTTGACGGAAGTCCGGGCTGGAGGTGCTATTCCGAGCTCTGACTTGCAGCTGGGGAACAGTGATGAAGGACCTTGCTGAAGGCTCGGGTTGCAGGTGGCCCAGGTTGCAGGTGGCCCAGGTTGCCCAGCCTGGGGGGACTTTATCACGGAAGCCTGACATTTCACAGACCAGGGAACTCGCTCAGGACAGTGTCAGTCCCCTGTCAGGGAATCTCGGCCACTCTGGACAACATACACCGTGGAGTTTATTCCTTCCTTGCTTCTAGCTCTTTTCTTTCATTGTAAGTTTTCCACGTGCTCACCCCAAATTCCCAAATGTGTCACATAAGCAAACCTCTCAGGAAAAAGTTTTAAAACGAAAGACATTCCTTATTTTTTATTAGTGAATGGTTATGTTCCCATTTAAGTAAACTCTGAAACTTCCAAACACTGAGTTTAAGGAGCGGCCTGCTAGACCATGCCTCCGAGTTTCACCTCGGGGCAGAGCTGTCCGCAGGCGGAAGGTATCCGAGAACAGCGCTGCTCTCGGTTACAAACTTGGAACTGGAACTGTCATTTCCTCAGGAGTTTTCCACGAAGGGTTAGTCAGGATGGAGCTTTTCTTTAACTTACTATCCCTTCTTTCCTCCTTTAAACATTTAGGCATGTGTTTCATTCTTCATGCTTTGTGGTCTCACCCCTTTCTCTTAGTGACCTTCAGAAGGAAGCTCGAGATAGGAGGAGCTGGAGAAGTTCTTAGCTACAGTCTCGCCCCTTCCAGCGCATAAGCTTGGCAGTTGTCTCATTTCTGCCCCAAACAACAGTGACTGCCCGTTTGGCGGGTGTCGAGGGGGGTTTCAGGCGAGCCAGGCAGCAGTGTGGGGACATGCATTCGTCACGCTGGCCCCGGCCCCCACTTCCCTCCCACAGGCTCTCGGGATGCCTATGACTCCATCTAATTTGCACCTTGGGCAGACTTGAACGTGCCAGCATCTTGCATGGCACCCTCCCCGTCACAGTGGGACCCTCTCCTGGAATACACCCTCACGACTTCCCCCAATATCCGACTCCTTCAGGCTGCAACTCTGTACCGAGGCGTCCTCCACTCCCAGGGCTGATGTGGGCAGGAGCTGCCTCGACGCTAATCCCGTTTCTGTGGGCAAACGGAGCATTCGGGATCCCCGTGCCCGTGAAGCCTGAGGGGCTTCTGGTGGGCGATGGGTGGGAAGGAGCCACCGCACCCTCCCGTGGCCCTGCTCCGCTCCACAGGCTTGGGCTGCTTTCCCTTCCGGATTTAATCAGACTGAGGCGCGCGATTTATTTTGGAAGTGCCGTGGCCCACACAGGCAGGACCAGATGCGCCGTCTCAGCAGAGCTTCCCTGTCCCTTGGAAACCGCTCTGTGGATCACGCAGAGAGATCTCGGAGAGAGAGGCAGCAGAAGGAAGGATCTTTCTGCATCCAGAATGTTTGGTTCTTGATAGCCCAGTTCCTTTTTATACTGATGTCTCTTCAGAAGAACTTAAAACCAATAATCTGTGCAGACTTCAGTGAATGTTTGCATCTCCAAACGTGGAGGTGTCTTTGCCTTTGAACAAACTCATTCAGAAGTGAAGACCCTGAACGGTCTCAGTGTCTGTCTGCAGATTTTCTCTCTGGACAGCCCGTGCCCTGCAGAAACTCCCTCAACTCAAGGGACAGAAATATTGACTTGAGCCCCTTTAAAAATGTTCATATGAAATATTTTAGACATAGGTAGGAATAAAAAAATACCATAATAAACACCTATGTACTGATAAATCCAGCTTAGGGAATAACAAGTTACCAGTACTGGTGAGCACCAGTCTCCTCCTGTCTCTCCCACACAAGGGCTGCCACGGCCCTGGCCGTGGCGTCTGTGCGCCCTGTTTATTTCCTCGTGTGTTGTTGCATGTGTCCTGAGCACTGTGTAGGATTGTTTCTTGTGGTTGACATGTTATATAAGTGGAGTTACATTGTGTGCATCCTAATGCAGCTTGCTTCGTGTTGTAGTTATGAGATATCAATACATCCGTGTTGATCAACATGGCCTTACCTTTGCTTACCTTTGCTTCTGTGTGGTTTTAACATTTTGCTGCCGAACCGCACCAGCGTTCGTTTGCCAGTTGCGTCTGGGTGGAGGTCTGCTGTTTCCTCCCGTTGTTGTCACGAGCAGCTCTGCTCTGAACCGTCTTGGACATCACCCTCGTGCCCGTGCTGGGGGTGGCGGAGTTTCTCTGGGGCATGTTTTTGAGAGTGAACCTGCTCGGTTGTGGGCACATGATCCTCACCCTTGCTGAATGTCACCAAATTTCCCTCCACACTGCTGGGACAATATGCACCACACCAGCAGTCGGGGGATTCCTCCTTCCCTCCCTCCTTCCCTCTAGCGGGGCGCCGGCGGGGAGACTGCGGTCAGACACCTGCGTGCACCATTGGCCCTTTGTGTTTCTCTTTGCTTTGCTCATCTCTGTCATTTCCTGTTCTCCCTTTCTCTGTCTCTTTTAACTAATTTCGGAGAGTTCCTTGTGTATTCTGGTTAATAATTCATCCATTACCTGTATTGTAAATACCATCCAGTTTGTGGCCAATCTTTGAACCTTTCTTATATAGAAGTTTTTAATTCTTATGTAGCTGAATTCATCAGTCTGTCTTGACGTGCGTGCTTTCTGTGTCTTAGTTAAGAAACCTGTCCTCACTCTGAAGTCGTAAATGTCATCTCTTATCATCTAGAAGTTTTATTTTTGCTTTTTAACACTTTGGTCTTTAACTACTTGCATTTTTTGTGTAGTCTAAAGAATGGAACTAAGTTGGTTTCTGTTGTCCTATGCCTTCTCCGCTAACCTGCACGGCCACTCTGTGACATGGTACAGTTCCCTGGAAGGACAGGGTCTGTGTCCCACCTTTATTCTGTTTCATTTGTCTAACCTGTGTTGAAACCACACTGTCCTATGAATTGTCGGTTTAAAATAAGTCTTGATATCAAACATAGCGAGTCTCTTCCTGCCTTCCTCTTGGTTTTTCCCCCAGTGTTATCACAGCTCTTCTTGGTCCTCCATGCTCGCACTAGCTTTTAGAGACAGCTCGTCATTGAGCAACTCTTTAACCTAACTAGGTTAACTTACTTTCATATTAAATAAGCTGTTTTATGAGGAAGTGCTTTATGACCAATGGAGCGCCATGTAGATTCAAGCTGTAGATATTTGCATCGTGAGCATGCTGTGATTTAGGTGGACTCAAGAGCATTTTACGTATTCGATGTATCTGCTGGTGTATAATTTGCTTGCATGGAGCAAATGTGGCTTGATTTTTCTTTATGATGTCATGTGGCCTGTGAGTGCTCACCAGATATCGTCTGAATTGAGTCATCAGTCAGGCTCCAAGATGGACCAGGTAGTTTGTTGTTCTTTTCCTTTTCTTTTCTTTAAAAAAAAAAAATACTTCCAACTCTTCTTCATTTTTCACCATCCTTTTGAGGTGAGTGCAAGAGATTTTTGTTTGTTTGCTTTTTTTTTTTGAGAAATACTGGATGTGCAGGGTATTTTAATAAATTGCTCCCTATGTCTCTAAGCAAAAGGAAGATGAATTTTAATAGAAAAATATAATAAAAATGACTTTGCATTTAAAATTTAATTTCCTACGGATTTTGATAAGGCCAGTTTCAAAATGCACACATATTCCATTGGCCATTTCTATTTGCTTTGTGGAATAAATGAGCTTTTTTCACTGATTTCTACACATTTGAAATTTTATTTCACTTAATATATTCTATGTTCAGCTTTATTATTTAGTCCTGAAAATAGGGCACGTACAACCACTTTTTATATGTTAAAAGAATTATCATCTTGTTCTCTCATTCATTTATTCAGCTAGTCTTTTGGCTTGATACTTTGGTAGGTGTTTATTCAAAGATTAATCAGGCAAACTGCTGCACTGAAGGATCTTAAACCCATCAACAGTGAGAGACGTCTCCAAATGCTTAAGGCAGTGTGTCAAGGAGGATAAACTAGATGAATTCAGCTACGAAAAAAATCTTATCCGATGAGGATGACTCATTCATTTCTTCCCTGAGCTGGTCTTTATTGAGGTTGTGCCACATGCCAGGCGCTGTCCCCAAGGACGAGACAGACGCAGTCTCTGCGCTCGGAGCCCCGGTTCACTGGGGAAGACAGACGTTCATCCAGGGGTTTCCAGCCGTGCGAGGGAGGAGTAGGTGGTGCCACTGCGCACGTGGCTGGAAGAGTGGACCTAGTGAGGAGACCAGACAGGGCTCACGGAGGAGGTGACCTTTGTGCCAGGTCTTGAGAGTGACTTGTAGTAGGCGGCGATCGCGTGGGAAGGGGGACCGAGAGACAAGCCCCAGCCGGTCCACAGAGTGCGGGACGGAGAGGAGAGGACACGTATCAGGAGTGACCCGGCCTGCCAGAGGACACTCACCCTGCCATCTGCGTCACTTCCTGCGGTGCTCAGTGTCACCGTCATGGCATTGACTCCCGTCGCGGCATCCGCGGCTGGTCTGGCGCCTCCATTCTGTCGCTTATGTGATTTATGTAAGATGTTACAATTCTTCCTTTTATTTTTGTCATTTTTGTCGCTAAATTAACCCTTCTGATTTGTTAGTATTTTTAGAGATGTGTCTTCCTTCATCCTGCAAGTGAACTGTCCCTGTCCCTGTGAGCTTCCGGAAGCTTCACGTGTCACCCGGGAACTGACGGCATCGCCGGGTGGAGCAGGCCGGGCATCTCGTGGAACCGCCTGCCTGGTTGACAGGGATTGATTAATGACTCCCCTTCGGCGAGGCAGCTATTAACCCACCGTCGTCATTTCTTCATTTTATTCTGGGTACATGATGAGAAGACATTATCAGACGTCTTCCTGAGGACCAGAGACACTGTGTTGGCCGTGTTTCTCACACTTGCTCATCTGAGACCTCATCCCACGAGAGTGGAATCAGCTTTCTTTTGTATAACTCTTCAGATCACGGTCGGCCACAGCTTCCTCTCTGAGATGTTCTCAGACTAATCTCAGATCTCCTGGTTTGTACTTTGCAGATTCTGCCTTTCTAAAAACCCGTGCCCGTTTTTGGTCCTTGGTGTTAATCCAATGACCCAGGCATCTTCCGAAGTCACCAGGAGCAGGTCATTACACAATGCGCACGTGACTCCTTGCGCCGGGACCGTAGTGATTTCTTGGGATGAAATTACTCCTGGACATCTCAGTCCCCGAGCTGGGGGCAGCAGCTATAGACCTGCCAGTGTCCTGGGCCCTCCCTGTACCGTCATCTGTCCCCAACCTGTGCTGGCGAGGGGTCACCCAAGAGGAGGTGGGAGTCGTGTCTGCTGGGACGGGATGAGTCCTGCCAGGTGTGGGAGAAGAAGGATGGAGGGAAGGAAGAGGGGGGACAGAGAAGAGAGATGCTGTGTGCTCATGCAAAGAAAACTCCATTGTTTCCTGGACTGCCACAAAATCCAGCACAGTCAGGACAGGATTTCTCTTCCTGCCTCTATTCTCCCAAAGAAAACAGGCCTCCTTTTCCTGACGCACTAGGAAAGAATGTTGTATAAACAGAGACACTCAGAACCAAAATGTTTAGAGCTTCTACCCACACAAACCCCCCGGGATGTCGTTCTCGATGAGCAGACTATGGGCTGTTTAACCAAATGCCTGGAAGGTCAAAGGGTCATCTGACTCCACCTTCATACAGAACTGGCTTTGACATGTCATGAGCTCCAAATATGGCTTGACTTTTCCCCTTCATTGTCCCCTGCCTTCTACACGATAGGGAACCCAGTCTTAATTTGGCAAACCGTTTGATCCATCTACAAGCGTCTCTAAATCATTGCTGTAAGAACTTAAATGCCTAAAAGAAAACAACAGCGTGGGCTGTCTGCCCCCTACACCTTTGGTCGGGACTCCTCCCATGCCAGACTGGGGCTGGGGGGCAGGTGTTACCCAGGGCAGCAGGAATCTCGTGGTCCTGTGCTGCGCTCCAATGTGGCCCACGGTGTCTTCTTTTTTTTCACCTTTCTTCCCCCTCTCTCCTGAGGAGCCCTTTGTTTACTTTCTGCCTGAGAAGCGAACGGTGAGGGGCAAACAGCGGCAACGCCTGTGGTTGTCAGAGCCCCGAAACTGGAGCGTTTCACCAGCCCGAGGATTCAGGAGTCTGTTTCCACTACCTGCCCAGTGACGTCCCGCCTCTGTGGGTGTTTCTTGTCTCTTGATGTCTAAGAATTTGACACGGTGGTTTTGAGGCTACGGGTTAAATCCAAGAAAAGTTCATGAAAATTCTGGGTTTGCCTACTGTATTATGCATTGGAGCTACCACCGTGCGTAGGATCAGCTGCACAACCCTCGGGTTGCAGGGAGATCCTTCCCCAAATCACTCACCTTTTCTTTATCTGTTAAGTGTCTCTATCTGCACACTAGTCTTTACTACTCTTTTTTCCCAGAGGAAGAGACACTCTCCCCCTTTCCCAGGCTAAGTTCTCCTCCACCCTCTGCCCCCTCCTCACCTGTAGCATCACTCGTGGGCTCTTCTCCAGCTGCCTGTCCCAGCTGTGAAGACACTCAGGTGCCCACCTGGATGCCAAGTGCTTGTTCTCCTTTGCCCTCTGTCCTCTCCCTCCTGCAACCGCCAGCTGCTCACACAGGGCTGCCTCCACCTGTGCCATTCTTCTCCCCCTCGGGCTGCATCCTCCGGACCCAGGTGTGGCCCAGGTGACCCAGGTGTGGCGGCCTCGTTACCTGCTCTGAGCACTTGAGATCCCATCTTTCCTGGCTTCTTTGGGGTCTTTGTCTGGACAACCTGTGCCTCTCTCTCGCCTCCCATGGGGCACAGAACCTTCTTTTCCTTTCTCTCTGACGTATCACTTTGTCTAGTTGTTCATTCATCTTCCTTTCACCACTGAGTGCGGCAGTCTGGAGGCTGAGTTCTGAGGCTCCGTGTCCAGGACTCTCTCCCGTCTCTCTCCCTCCTTCCTTCCCCGTCTCCCAGCTCCCATCACGCAGCCCTCACGCTTGACTCTAACTCAGCACATCTCTGGTCAAGCATCCTCTTCCCTTGAAATCCCCTCTGCCTCCTGCACGGCTCCGTCTACTCCTGGACAGCCGCTCTCCTGTTCGGAGTGACGTCCGTGTTGCAAATCCTCCACCCCTCTCTCCCGCACCCAGGCCGTTGTGTGGTCGCAGAGTAGTCCCCATAAGCCCGAGTCACCTCTTCCCCACGTGGCTCTCCAGGCCTGGCCTCCATCACTCACCCCCCACGGCCTGTGACCTGCCTGGAGCTGTCCCGCCCCCCAGCTGTCGCTCGGCAGCCCTGGGGCCATTTCTGGGCGTCATGGCGAGTTCACGTGCATTAAACCTGTCAAAAGCCTTTCCCTTTTTGTAAGATTGGAGACTATTGACTTCAAGGGTTTCTGTTATAATATATGGTAATGCATCCAGACCCTGCTTATCTTAGTTTAAGCTTTTAAGAGTGGTGGATAATTGGTTGGAGTTTATTGTCACGTAGATTCTAAGAAACACTCCACTCCTCGAGGCTGTGGCGGTGACTGGTGGTGCGTTTGTCTCTGCACACTGACCGGTGGGAGACCGCGTTCCTTTACTTGGAGATCGTACGTCGAAGGCAATTTCCCTCCAGTTCGTTCACATTTTTCCATCCTTACACTTTACGCCTTCCTGTCCTTGACTAGTGGATCACGTGAGTGCAGGAGTCCCTTGAGATCGTTTTCTGTTGGACTGGTTTCTCTCTCTGCAGGGTGGGTCTCAGTATTGTCAGTCAAACAGGGCTTTTGTGAGATGAGATTTCTAAGGTTACGAATGCATAAAAGTGTGTGCCCACCTGCCAATGGCAAATGGAGCCCGCTGTGGCCGGAACGCGTTTCCGTATTTCAGAGAGGAAAAGGGGCTGGCGGTGGAAAGATCATCTGGAGACGGAGGTCCCGATGGATGGATGGCCGTGGTCTGTGTGGGCACAGGACGCGAGCTGCCTCTCTGCCCAGCTGTCCTGCCCCTGAGCGCGAGGTCTATCAAACATGGGACGTTAGAGCACAAAACTGCATTCGAAGTTATCTATTTCAACATCTTCATTTCCCCAGGTGAGAAAACCAAGAGGAAGGACTTGGCTTAGGTCGCAGTGCCACTTAATTTTAAAACTAATACTAGAATCCCAGACCCAATTACTGATCTCCTTCCATTGTATCACATTACCTCCTTTATCTTGCACTTCTTTTGTTTCTTTACGGCTCAATAAATATTGAATAGCAATAACCGTTGGTGTCCTGAGAGCCAAGTGATACCCCTACAACAGAAAAGCACCATGAAAGTGCTATTTTAGGACAGATCTTTGAAAAATCCATGTGTTTGAAATGGCAAACTTTTTGACATTTGACACTTAATTTTTTATATTTGTTCTGGTTACTAAATTAACATAGTAATATATTCATAGTGAAGATTATGAGGGGACTAAATAAAAGAAAAATTCAAATAATCTAACATGTCCTACTCCAGAATAATCCCTGTTAAATTTTTGGTGTTGTTTCTTCTAATCCTTTCTCCGTATATACATATGTGTAGTTCTTTAAAAATGCGAATTGCCTTCTAGAAACTGTTTGATTATCTGCCTTTATCACTTACTACTACCATATTTTCAGTATCTTACCTATGTAAGATAAATATTCCACATGCAAAAATAATGGTCATACATCACATAAATATGCTTTCTTTTATGTAATCATCCATTTTTAACATCAAATTCATTTCAATTTTTATACATTTTTATACAGTGTCATTATATACACTGCGATGAACAATCTTGAACATGATGTTGTTCATGTCCTTTTATTTTCTTAAGGTAAATTCTCAGAAATGGAATTGCTAGGTCGATGGTATGACCAGAAGTTCTACTCATTCACATCGGCAAGAGTGTTGTCTGGGTGGTCTGAGATTTCTACCTTCCTGTGCTCTCAGGACCCTTCATATTGCCATTGTATTATTTACGGAAGTTTGATACATTGAAAATTATATACTTTTGTTTCTTAAGTATTGGTGAGTTTGAAATTTGTTCAAATGTTTATTGTGTTACTCATGATTGAGTCCTTTGCCATTTTCGCTCGAGCTTTTCATCCTCCTTATTGGTTGAGAATGTTAGCAATTTGTCTTTTGCAAGTTTTTTTAAACCGGTTTTTCTTTGTCTTTTTTTGTGGAATGTTTTGATACAGGTTATGTTTTAAATTTTAATGTAACCAGATGTATAAAGCATTTCTTTTATAAATTCTCCCTTTGCTCTTGCACCTAAATAAGAATGATCTATACCACTCTGAGACTCGGAGAGATGTTCACCTATGTTATTCTAGCTATGTTATATTATAGTTTTACTCTGCACTTTTGACACTTTATCACAATAATTCTCAGTGTAAAACCGCATATTTTTTTTTGGAACTAGCTATCTATTTACCCACGATTTTAAATGCTACTGTTGTCATATGTTTTTCGTATAGTCTTGGATTTATTTTCTGTTCTGTTCTGTTCTATTTTATTCCATTTTGCCCTCTTCCTTTCTGTCTTGTTCTGATCTGTACTATTCTGTTCTATTTGTCTTTCTCTCTTCTTTAGCACTAGTATTACCCGTAATATTTCTTCCAAATGCTTAGAATCCAAAAGCACACATGGGGATTGGACTGGGATGAGGCCGTGTATCATTCAGGGACATTGACCGTTAAGGTCCAGGGAATTCTCATGTGACTTCCCACCCACCTTCCTTCGTTCTCTCGATACGTTCAGCAGCTGCTGTTTTGGCAACTCAGGTGTCTTCTCCTGCGTGGGTCCTTCGCTCAGCATTTTTTAATGGGGGTTACATGAGAGGTAAGCCCGGAGGCCTGGAACGACTGAGGATGCCTGTTTGTCCTCTGCGTGTGATTGCTGCTGCAGCTAGAGATTGAATTCCAGTTTCAGAAATACTTTCCCCCGCAGTTTATGCTGATGTTTCTGTTCTCAGCTGGCTGAGGATCCTGTTACTGACCCACACGTAGCGGTGTAGCCGGGCAGGTTGCTGGCGTGGTCTGTCTTCCCAGCGGGCCTGTCCTTGCACAGCAGTGGGGGCAGCCAGGGGCAGTTGCAAGGGCAGGCAGCAGGCAGGCAGGTAGGAGTGCCCCCTCGAGCCAAGGTGCTTTCGTGCAGTTCACTCCAGCCGGCTGCCCTTCCTCCCTGCTCCCTCCTGCCTTTCCTGTTCTGTGTCTCTCTGCAGGCAGCGGCAGGTGTTAGCTCGGGCTCTGGCCTGCTTCCCTTCGGGTATCAGGCGTTGTAGTGGAGGGGTCAGAACCTTGGCCTTGGGCTTCTGGGTTCAGGGCCCAGCTGCTCACCTGTTAGTTACATGAGGACCCCGTAGGTTCCTTACCTGCCGGTTCCCTCACATAATGTGGGATTCACGAGTTCTGCCGGACTCGATCGTGGGGTTGTGTGAGTAATAAGGCAGTCCCCCTGCGCACTGGGGACGGGGCTGGTGTGTGCGAGCCCTTCAGGGCCCGCGGTGGGGTCAGGCACCGAGGCAGCCACGCCAGCGTCTTCTTCCCGAGAGAGCGGTTCTCTGGTTTCGGTGTGAGCAGCGCCAGGGCGTGCTCTCTGCAGGCAGCTGCTCCGAGTACAGTTGCTAATTAATTGTCCTCTTGATTTCCTCACGACCCAGGCTGCTATTTATAGCGTTTGACTCCCCAGTTCCCTTGAGAAGTATTTCTCCTTCCGCTGATGTTTTGTGATGCTGTTACCGAAAGCTCGGCCGCTTGTCCACGAGGCCGAATAACAAGGACAAGCGGTTTGAGGAGGAAGAAGAAAGAGAGTTTACTTTGTGGACAAAGGAGGAAACATGGTAGACCTTGTCTCGAAATCCCAAATTCCCTGAACGTGGGCAGAAATACAGAGCTTTTAAAAGAAGGGCTCTCAGCCTCAGGCATTCACTGTGGTTAACTATTGCAGTCTGTCCCATCTTGCCAAAGACAAAGCCTGTCAACTCTGCCAGCTGCCTACCTGGGGGGCTGGCGCCACCTGGGAGTTGTAACAGAAGACTTGACCTGCCCCAGGTCAAGGTCAAGTTCAAGGTCAAGCAGGCCAGGCTGGGGTTCCCAAAAGCATGGGGGAAGTTTAAGGAGACAGAAAATCTTCTCCATTTTTTCCTGTGGGCCATTCCCTCTGTTACAATGTCTCCTTCCCAGCGAGCCAGTCCCATCTCCTTCTCACTTTTCAAGATTTCTGAGGACTTTCTGGTCCACTTCTGCATGTTGGCTGGTTATTTATCTATTTATTTTTTTTCTGATGAAACAATTCCCATCATCTCATCTTCTAAACTCTGAACTGTTTCTACATCACAGACGCTTCTGTCCCTGGAGGGTGTGACAGATTCAGTCGGGCCTCGCACTTCGGGTCGGGTCGGCCTGGCTGTGTTGTTTGCGATATTCTATTTGGTGGCCCTCGCCGTGTAACACAGACAAGCTCGAGGGTGGTCATGGTGGGTCCGTGGGGGGTGTTGCCACGCCGGTGAGGTTTCAGGAAAAATCAGTGTTTGCTACACGCTGGATTCATTTCCTGGGGCTACTGCGGCAAACGACCTCAAACTGGGTGGTTTACGCAACACAGACTGATGCTCTCAGAGCTCTGGAGGCCACAGGTCCCAGAGCCAGCTGTGCGTGGGGGTAGCAAGGCCTCTGGGGGAGGACCCGTCCCGAATCTCAGCCTCGGGCAGCCCGAGGCACCCTCTGACCTGCAGGTGCCGTGTCCCCCTCCCTGTGCGCCGGTCTCAGAGGGACACCAGTCATACGGGGTCAGGGGCACCTGCTCCGTGTGACCTCATCTTCACTACACTTGCAATGAGCCTATTTCCAAATAATGCCACATTCCGAGGCGCTGGGGCTTGAGCATGTGTTTTTTGGGGGAGTGAGGCACAGTCCAACCCACAACACACGCCGGTTACCTTTCCGACAGAAGCAGCCCCACCATTGCGAGTCTAGACCCTCCTGCCGCTACCAGATAGAGCCTTTCCACCCTGGAGCCTTGGGCTCGGCACTCGGATGCACCCTCCGGGCGGCCCTGGCTGGGACATTTGCCAAGTCCCTGCACGGTGGCTTTTTCCATCACCTGCGCATATTAAATTCGACTCGGTGACCTGTGAAATTCCGGGGCCGGGGCCTCCTTGTGCCTCATGCCCAGTGAACTTTGCTCTCGTGTCTCCTGGCATTTCATACGCAGAAGAGAATTCTCGAGTCAGACTAAGATAACCTGTTTTTCTGCTCCCGTGACGCTTGTAATTAAATAACGCTCAGACTCGATGTGCTTCATTGACTTGTAGCAGGACAAGCATATCCGTTTTGCTCTCACAGGGTTTGTTTTGTTGTGTTTTGTTTTGTTTCTAAATCCAACAAGGTCTTAGTCCAAGTCACGTCTGGTCATCTCCTCTGTTCTGCTGTTTCTGATCTTCTGCCCGGGAGCCGTCACCTGCCCACTACCGGGCGTGTGCCGTGCTGGCCTCACCCTGCCTGACTTCTCTTGGTCTCTGCCTCCTGTCTTTGAGGAGAGCTTCTCAATTACCATTTTCCCCCCAGTGTTGATTATACTTGCTTTAGCCCCAATAAGGACTTTATTTTTATTTTTTTATTTTTTGAGACAGAGTCTCACTCTGTTGCCCAGGCTAGAGTGCCGTGGCATCAGCCTAGTTCACAGCACCTCAAATTCCTGGGCTCAGGCGATCCTCCTGCCTCAGCCTCCCGAGTAGCTGGGACTACAGGCATGCACCACCATGCTCGGCTTATTTTTTCTATATATATTTTTAGTTGGCCAATTAATTTCTTTCTATTTTTAGTAGAGACGGGGTCTTGCTCTTGCTCAGGCTGGTTTCGAACTCCTGACCTTGAGTGATCCTCCCACCTCAGCCTCCCAGAGTGCTAGAAGTACAGGCGTGAGCCACCGTGCCCGGCCAGGACTTTATTTTTTAAATACGTTGTATTGTGTATGTTTATGGTATACAACATGCTGTTAAGGAATGTATGCAGATGGTGAAAAGTTACGGAATAAAGCAGAGTGGCATGTGCATCTTTTCACATAGTTACTCCCTCCTTTTTTTTTTTAAAAAAAGCAGCTAAAATCTGCACATTTAACATGAGTCCCACAGATGGTACAATCTGTTCTCTGTGATCCTCAGTAGGATTTTGACCTGTGCTGTCGCTTTCCTGGATCCCACCAGGGCAGGTCGAGGACAATAGGACCGTCTTCCCCCTGGAGCGGGAGGACGCGGAGGTCACGTCTGTGCACCGTGAGCTCAGTCCTAAACCGCTTCACTGCCAGACCCTAGTGACCGAGTCTTACCAGCTCCTGGTAGGTTCTTGCTCCTCCAAGCTTATTGACGTGGACACCAGTCACTTACTGTTCTGATTTCATTTCCCACTCCTTCCAAGTTTTAAGTAAGAAGTAAAAGCAAGACAACAACAAAACAAGAAGGCTTCTCTCATCAGAAAGATTTAGTGTCTGTCGTCCAGATGATGCTTGCCAGCCCCAGCCCCTGTGTCTTTGCTGGGCTGTCCTTTCGCCCCTGGGTGCCCTCTGAAAGCCCCCACACTGCCCTCCTCCCTCCTGGGAGCAGCCCTGACCCGGCCAGTGGTGCCCTCCCTCCTCGGCCTCTCCTGTCCTGCTGTCTGTGCAACCCTCCCGAGTGCCCGTGACCTTGCATGTCCCTGGATTGGTAAATACGATCTCTCCTTCCCGGTCCCATGGCAGGTTTCTCTCCACTCTGCTCGGGTTACAAGAGTTTTTAGCTCATGCTGTATACAAAGTAAGGGAGCTAGAAGTTTTGAAAACGTCTCTAACAAATCTGATCTGTGTGGGCCAAAGCCTTCTGCGAAAGCCTTTTGTAAGACCGACATGGCATGCTCGGTGTTTGCAACGAGGAGATGCTGGGGACGCAAGTGCTGTGGGCCCATCTGCACCAACAGTCTGCAACGGAGCCAGTTTTCAAAGCTGAAAATCCAATTTCCTAGTTTACCTTTAGGCTCTTGTCTTCCAGGACTAAAAAAAAATAAGGGTCAAACAAGATACCTGAGAGTGGAATGACATTGTCAATGCAGCTTTCCGTAATGCCTGACGGATTCCTGCTGCGAAGGCACAGCCCCCCTGCCCTGCCCCCCATCCCCCCATGAGCACAGAGGACGTCCTGGTAGTGGAGGCTGGTCCGCTCGGCTGGTGAACCAAGCTGGGTTATTTTCAACTCCCGTGTGGATGTGGGATGCGTTATGACAATAATTTAGTGCGTGTGCGTGCAAAACAGCACACTCAGTGCCGCAGACTCAGACCTCACGTCCCTTCTCCTCCTGCAAGTGCAAACGAGCAGGGGCCCCCCAGGAGGGGCCGGGTGTGCTCTGGTTCCTGGTGGAGCAGACGAGCTCTCCACACTGGCTGCGAAACAGAAGTTCACCTCTGGCTTTTGCTGGTGGCAGGAGGAGATTGGCCCCACAGCTAGTATTTTTATTCCAATCTCATCACCTGTTTCCAGAAAGCCTGGGGCTCTTTTTTAAAGCACTTAATTTTTGGAAGCGTTGGCCATGACTCATCAAGGGCTCTGAGCCTCTTCTGCCTGCTCTGCAGGGGGCTGCTCCCTGCCACCCCCTCCCCGCTCCACCCCGTACTCCCTTCCCAGCCCCTGCCTGCAGCACAGGTAGCCCCACCTGGGCAGCTGCGGGGGTCTTGCTGGTGGGGTGGACTGTGGGCAGTGGAGGGTTGTACCCTGCAGCACCAATTCGTACCCTGGTGCTGGTGCCACACCTGGTTCCCCAGGGCCTGTGGAGAGGGGCAGCGAAGGCCTCTTTGGCCAGAGAGAGGCCTGCTCCGATGCCCCGAGCTCAGGAGCAGGTGCCCATGTGTCCTAGAGCCTGCGCCATCCGGCTCACCCCACACCCCCTGCACCCCTGCATTTCTTCTGCAGAAAACCAGGCTGTCTCGGCTCACTTGCCCCCTGAAGATGGTCACGTCCACTCTTGACCACCTCCCCGTGGCAAGCCCTATAAATGGTGCCCTGAATATCTTTTTAAATTTTTAAAATTTTATTTTTGTATCTAATCCTCAAAACTATCTTAATGTAAACAGTATTGTCCACACTGTCCTGAAGAGGAGGAGAGTGGGTTTGGGAGATTGATTTGCTCAAGGGTCCACAGATGGTCGGCGTGGGGGCGATGGGCTCCCTGGCTCCAGGAGGAGGTTTTCTCCACAAAGCGAAACCGCCGCCAGGTCCAGGCAGCGGCGCCCGAGGGGAGGTCAGGGAAGGCAGTGTGTGCACGTGTTCACGCACGCACTCGGCCACACGCCCGCACGCACGCACGGGCAGTGTGTGCACACGTTCATGCATGCACACTCGGCCACACGCCCGCACACACGTAGGCTGCTTCTCTGAGAAGACTCTGCTATGCCGCTGCTCCCCTTCTGAATTCAGAGCAGACCTTGTGCGGGACTTCATCCCTCTTTTCAAACCTTACCCAGAGCAGCGGAGGGCCCAGGGTCCTGGGGTGGAGCGTCCTGTCCCCAGGCAGGAGCACCTGGTTTATTTCAGATCTCAGCGTAGGGTATAAATTGGGGAGCAAAGTGAAGGCCCCTCAGATCTCTCTGAAATAAGTTCGAATTTAGCTCAGGGTAATAAAATTCTCTAACCATTGCTGGGGTCTCAATTTTCACTCGTTCTATACCAAGAATTTTGCATTAGGATGTGATGCAAACAAAAGAAGCCAAACACAACCAAAATAAACCCACTGTTGTGGCTGGAAGCTCCTCCGGCTGGCAGCAGCGAGGGGTCGGGGTTTGCTCCCACCTGCTCGGATGCTGACCTCGGGGCAGGGAAGTCAAGTGCTGTGAAGTCTTGACGTCCGACTGTGCAGATCCCGGCAAGACCGGCCTCCGTCTCAGCGTCTGAAGCCGTGTTTTCTCAGAGACTCAGGCCCTTCATCTCATACTTCTAAATTGGCTTACGTATTTTATATATGTGAATATATATTAGGTTCATTTCATGATGATTTGCTTTCTTCATTTTTTTTTATTACAAAAGTACAGACTTTTTGAAGAGAGATGTTGCATCCCTGCATTAGATATTCAGGAAGACAGAAATGTTATTTTTTGAGAGCCTGCCACACGCCCGGTGCTGCCCCGAGCGTTTTGCGTGTGTTGGTTCATTGTTTCTCACGGTGACTAGTGAGGGCCTCGGTCCCCAGACGAGGGGCTCGAGCGGAGAAGGAGCGTGGAGCCTGTCTGGTGCCACACGGTTAGAGTGATGGGGCTTAGAACCGATTTCGATGATAATTTCTTGTGCATTATCAAAAGCAGATACAACTTTTAGCTTTTGCTCATGCGTTTGCTTCTCTCTGTCCCGTCCCAGCGTGTGAGACATGGAAGTCACGTCCAGGCTGGCTGAGCATTTCTTGGGCCTGGGGTGACCCAGGGCTCTGCACTGGGCTCCATCGCTGCTCCGGTGCATTAACCAAAGAACAAATTGCTTCTTGCTCGTGTATTAGTTCAATGCCAGAGTCCTGGTCAGTGGGCCGTGCACCTACTTGGGGACCCAGTAGATTTGGGGACCCAGGTTCCTTCGTCTTACAGCTCTGCCAGCCCCAGGGCCTGGGAGAGCTCTGCGGAGCTGGAAGACGCTGAAGGAGGCCCTGGCTCCGTAGTGTCCAGCATCTGCACACGGTTCACCGGCTACAGCTAGTCACGTGACCACACCTGGCTGCAAGGAGGGCTGGGACCTGCAGTACCCCCCGGGAGGGACCTCAGTGCAGCCACCTGTGGTGGGAGCAGGTGAGTTTCTGCGAAGCCGTTCGCTCTCTCTGCCACGGTGGTAACGAGGAAATTCAGCTCCGTGTGTGAGTGATGTTTGTTGAGTCTGTCATTACTTTAGAATAAATTCGGTCATTCTTTTTCCTTTTCTCGTCGATATGGAGTAGTTCATAGGCCTTATTAAAAAATCTTTTGATGTCATATTTGAGATTTTTCTCTCTAACATTGAAAAATCAGCCTGGGCAATTGCATACAGTTATAAATAAATTTCAAAATTAGGCTCTGTAATTAGGTTGACCGTAGACATATTCGAGAACTATAGCTAATCAATATGGATATGCGAGCATCCCTCAATTCCTCAGTCTCCAGAAGGGAAAAAGTCCTCATGAAGAAGCCAAAGTTACTGAGGATGCGCGGGTGACATGCTGGTCCAGTGGGGCGGTCTTGGTGTCCCCGTCCCAAGTAGTTCACGGCCTCTTTTTCATGTAGCCAGAGCGGCATCTTTTCAGCTGTGTTTCAGGACCTGCTGGTTGGAGTGTTGTTATATTCTTCTGGAACCTCAGCTTCCCGGGCCCCGCACTGTCACGGCCATTTGTCCCCACGCACTTGGCATTCCGAGGCGCAGAGACAGGCGCGCAGCTCCGGGTGTCCTCACACCAGTCGCCGCGGGAGAAATCCGCGCGACCCTCCGCCACGCCACACTGTGTGATCTTCAGATAGTCCCGATGGACCCTTTGCTCGATGATGTGAGTGTGAATTCGAGTCCTGCCAAGCGTTTCTGAGTTTCTGGATCGATATCACATTTCGGATGGATACCCGTGATCTCTCCCTGAGAAATGAGTCCCACTGCGGCGACTCCTGTGCTACGGCTCCTCAAACCTTTATTTACTGTAAACTTGGCACAGCGTCCTAACTCCTTTGTTCTCTTTAAACTTCCAGTTGAGACTACTGCGAGACAACGTGGGAAAATCACACCCACGGATAGAAATGAGCACATTGGGGTGCACTGAGTCCCTTTAGATATTGGAGAGCTATTTGGTATCCACCCAGCGCCCAGACGTTTTTATGTATCAATGTTATTTCATGGCATGACTGATCTAATGAGCTACGAAATGTGTTTAAGGTATAAATTTGCATTGACTCTTAGAGTGTCCCTGTCACCACTGAATCAGGAAATGAAATTACTACAAATAAGGGATGAGACGCTATGGGCTGACTTGTATCCCCCCAAATTCCTATGTAGAAGCCCCACCCCCCAGTGTGACTGTATTTGGACAGGGGGCCAATGAGGACGTAATTAAGGTTCAGTGAGCTCACAGGGTGTGGCGCTGCTCGATGGGTCAGTGTCCTTAGAAGACGGGGAAGGGGACTAGAGCACTCCCCACTCTGTGAGGACACTTCGAGAAGGTGGCCGTCTGCAAGCCCAGGGATGGGCCCTCAACACCACCAAACTGACCATGACCTCGGGCTTCCAGCCTCCGGAACTGTGAGAAGCAGATGTCTCTTCTCTAAGGCACCCAGTCTACGATATTTTGTTACAGTAGCTTAAACAGAGTAAGGCAGTATCAACAAATGCCAAGGCATGTTTAATTTATTGACCTTATTTCATTGCACAACGGGTCTACTAGAGCTATAGAATATATTTTCAGAAGTAAATTTTGATTTGACTCCTAAGAGTGTCGCCGTCACCCCCAGGTAAGGTAATGAAATTACTATAAATAAAACGAACGTATTGACTGTGTTTTGCTCTCAGCTGTGTCACCGTTAGGTAGAACCCGTGGTGCATTTATGGAAGTAAAGTGCCGTCGGAAAACGTGGGGACCGGTGAACTTGCACATTTCTCCCCGAACTGACTCATTCTGCGTGTTGCCCAGAGCTTCCCACCGCACGGCGCCTGCAGCAAGGTGCCCGCTGGGCTGGAAGGAGCCTCGCCGGAAACATCCGCCACCTTCCCCGGGAGGAAGCCGCAGCCTCGTGATACTCGTCTCCGGGCTATCGAGCATTAACAAGCACTCGGGAATTCGACAGGCTTAGTTTTAGAGTTTTTTTATGACGCATTGCAGACATTTCTCAGGAGTGTCTCTCCTCTGTGACCTCTGGGCGGTGGAGGGACGTAGGTTAGACGTGATTGTCACGGTGTCCCAGCATGGTCCCCACCGTGGTAGCTAGGAAGAGTCCCACAGGCTCTGGATGGACATGCTCTTCCAGCCGGCTTCGCTGCTGCACTCGTGTGGTCACGCAGGTGTCTGGTGAGCTCCGTCACCAAGACTCACGGGAGGCAGAGTGGAGGGAAGGGACAACGCCAAGGCCCCCCCCCGAGAAGGGGCTTCCTCTGGCCGAGTCCTGCCGCCGGGCAGAGCGTGAGAAGCAGGGATGGCTGGACGTCGGGCCGTGGACGAGGGCCGGTTGTGCAATTTCAGAGTTTCTGGGATGTGATTATGTGTAACAGGATACTTTGAAAAACATGCAAATGTATCGTAAAACGTATCAAACTGCTTTCTCTTAATTAGAATTGAGGTTGAGATAATTATGGCGTGCATGCTTCCATTCTCTTCACCCTGAGTGAATTATTTATGAATAAAAGCAGTCAGCAAGCAAATTAAGACAAGGCGAATGGATTTTAAAGGAAGCGAAGGCTTGGAGAATGAAAGTACAGTGAGTTATTTTGATTAACTCTTCCAATGATTATCCACACCAAATCACCAAAAATGTTTAAGTCTTACAACCAACCTGTTTATCATACTGCAGTATTTTGTAGCTTTATTATTCAAGAGGTTTCTTGGGTTTTGTTTTATTCCACTCTGTAAATTGGATACATAAAGGCAATTCTTACGTAAGAACCTCTAAAGGAAGTTGTTTCAAAGCATTCTTGCTTTTTCATTCAAGACGGAAATCACATCTAGTATTTTGAATAATGGAAATTTTATTACAGTCTATTTTGGGGGCAGTCTGTTTTTCTATAGCGAAAATAACTGCCTGTTTAGTTTTTCAAAATAAGATGTATGAATTTAGGTTAGGTTATGAATTTGGTAAAAATTCATTGCATCCTACAAAACTTGTGATTAAAAAAAAAAAAAATGCCCTCACCGGTCCATGCGGCTTTTAGGTTGTGAGACATAATCTGTCTTGTGAAACGACCACTCACTCTCCTACACCCAGTTAGAGGCTGCCGAGGGAGGCAGCAGGGAGGAGCCGGTGCAGTGGGTCATCGTGTGGTCATGCGAACATCTGTCACTTCCCAAGGAGTTTGGTTTTGTGAGACATGTTTCTGCTCAAATAAAAAGGCTTTATTTAAAAAAGTTTGCGCCACTGAAAGCCAGCCCGGCAATCAGACCATCCTGATGACGAAGTGGCCTGCGATGGCCAGCACGCTCTCGGCTCCATGCCCTGCTCTGCCCACCTGCTGGGGGGGGTCGCCCCCAACTCACCCCATGCAAGCCAAAGTGGTGATTTCTAAGAGCTTTCAGGTCTAAGCTAGTCTGCATCTAAGCACCATGACACCTAATTCCGTAGAAGGTAACGTCAGGGAAGTGCTCACAGTGGGAAGTTCCCACCGCTCACGGATGCTAAGCCAGCCCACCCCCCACCCCCTGTGGCCAGAACGAGCTGCGGGGGCTGGTCCCCGCCTCTGTTCAAAAAATACTGAGCCCCACCTTGGGGGCTCCCATTCTCCCAGGCCAGTGGAGAGCAGGAGAAGCCAGGGCTGAGGGGAACATCCGTTCTGTTCTTGGGGGCAGCACAGCACTCTGACCCTCAAGCACAGCTGAGTGTGCGCCCAGGCGGGGTCTGCAGCCTCGGGGCGCGGGAGATGGGGTGGGGGCGGCGCACGGCGCTGGCTGTGCCCCTCCACTCGTGCCCCCGAGTGGAGATTGTTGCAGTGAGAACAGTCGTTGCTACCAAAAGTAGAGTGGGTATTTGGGTGAATGTTCACATAAAGAATCACGGGCAGCGAGTACACACAGCAAGGACTTTAACGTTCCTCGGCCCTGTTTCTGGTCATGAAAAATAATTGCTGTGGGTTTTGTGCCTTTAACCATTTAAAGGTTTGACGTCCTCCCTTTCCTCCCTGCCCCCATCCTTGCCGGGTCGGGCTTGTCCCCACCCCGGGGACACAGGCACAAGGACTCATGAGCACAGACCCCTCTGAGCTCAGCTGCCCCTGTAGGGGACCCCGTGGGGGGTGCAGGGCCAGGCAGACTGAAAACCAGGTTTTTTGATCACATACCATGGCGTGCGTGGACTTGGTGGAATGTAAATCTTCCTTCGGACCGTTGGATGCTCACAGGATGCTGGGTTAAACTGGGCCATGTGGGTTTGGACACCCGCAGGGCCCTGGGACAAGCCTGGCGGAGGAGGGCGGTGGACTGGGGGCTGCGGGTGGGGGCACGTGCTCTGCCTGAGCTGTCGAGGACCGCGTCCCTGGGCCCTTCTGTCCCCAGCTCTTCTCCTGCAGCTGTCGGGGCGGGTCAACCCGTGGCTGGGAGCTCAGTGACACACACTGCAGGTGGCGTTGGTGGCAGAGTGCAGCCAGGGCCCCGCGGGGCTCACAGCCTCCGGGATGGGGACGGGGACGCCGCACCAGAATAGGAGTCCCAGAAAGACAGTTCCTTAAACATTTTAAATGCCATGCTTCGACCAGATCCTGTGATTCTAAAGGCTGCAGTTAGAAACACACCGTGATTGTGCATTCCTCGTTCTTTCTGGCTGAGACGCTAGAGAAACTACTCTCCAACCATTTAGTTGTCTGTTTTTTCCCGTCTCAAAACAGTATGTGCGTTATTTGCATAATCATGAAAGTAGACTCTTTGAAAGGCCCATTCTTAATCTAGAAATGAAATTTCAATAATGTAATCTTAGATCTTAGGAAAGAAAAGGAGAGAACGTTAAATCATGAAATTTAGCCACATTAATACCGCAGCCCTGGGCTTCTCACGCCAGATGAGCTGTCCTCACACTGTGCGGCTGCCCGTTCCCGTGACGTGACTCACACGTTTCCTAATGGCCTGATATTAAATACGCCAATTGCTCGGTGACACAGGCCATTCATCATCTCAAAAAAAAAATTTGTCCTTGGCAACATTTTTAGTTAAGCTTTTTTTCTAAGTTTTACAAAAACATTACCCTCTTATAACTAGCCAATACAACGATGATGTGTTTTTAATAACTGCAGAATTGCCATCACAAAGCTCACATTTCCTCTCCCCGGGCGGCCCGCGGACTGGGGACCGACACCGCCTGCGAAGGGCCTGGGGAACCGACTCCGCAGCATCCTGCGCAGAAAGCCGCTGCCGTCTCTGGGCCCATCACAACCTGGAATTTGGGGTGACTTTAAATTTTATGACAGTGTTAATCCATAATCGCTGAATGCAGGAAGTAGAATGCAACTATGGACAGTTTACCAAAGAGCATAGACAAATGCTTATTTCAGATCGCAGAACCCTGAGGCCGGCGTGGCCTGGCCAGGGGCTCCGGCGTGGCCTCCTGTTCACCTTATTTTCCGTGGTCCTCTCGTCTGTGTTCCACGGACTCTGCCTCTGAATTATTGTTTTCTTCTAGCCTGGTGGGATTTTTAATGCAGAACTCCATAAATGGTCTTTCTAAGCCGTAACGCCGCCGTCCCTCACGTATCTGTGTACGGATCCTGCGATGTTCTGTGTCGGTCTACGCTCTTTTCTGCGTAAAAGTGCACAGGGCACATGGTACGAGGGCAGGTGGCGGAGCCCAGGGGCTCTGGGTTCGCAGGCCGGAGCCCAGCACCGTGATTTCGGGGAGCATCCTGCTGCTGCAGGCCCTGCGCTGCAAAACCTCCCTCTCCAGACCACAGCATAGCTGTCAAGAATGGGCTTCTAAGCCGTAGTTTTTAAAGAGGGAACTGTGTTATAGTAATAGCTTAGATTGCTCAAATGCTCGCTCTCCTCTCCATCATTTAACCTTGTTAAACCTCACAGCCCTGTGGCAAAAGTGCTCATCCCTGCTTTGAAGGAGAGAAAACCAAGGGACCAAATGGCCAAGGTGCTGCCCCGGGTCACGCAGCTGCTACGTTCTGAACCCGGGACCCGGATCTGACCCGTCCACCTCCAGCATCCCAGCGCCCGTCTCGGGGCTGCCTGCACTCGGCAGGGTCCTGCTATTCCTGCCATTTCCTGGGGTTTCTCCACAAGCACTTCTTATCCAAGGACAGTCCCCGAGTGTGTGCAGCAGAAGAACAGACACAAGGCCAGGGCAGAGGGAGAGGCCGCAGCGACACGCTTTCTGGTGGGAGGACACCAGGCCTGGTGCTGGGGGTCCAGGGAGCCTGGGGTCCAGCTGTCTTGTCCTGTTTGGGGTCTCAAGACCTCCTCTCCCGTCTGTGGGACTAGGATTCTCCATCTGAACGAACGGATTGGTGTCCTGCTGCATTCTCTTACACCGGGAAATTCTATTCCCCCCAAGCCAATCGGTGGAGGCAGCTCTGTTCACAGAAAGATGTGATTCCTATTGATAAAGGGACAACGGACCCGTTAGTTTCTTCTGTTCACCTTGGCGGTCAGCATTGTTTTGGGGTCTTGACTCTCCTCGGATAAACTGCTCAATAATGAGAGTGTGTAGAAAAGAAAAAAATCATTATACTTCTATGAAGTTAAAATATTGAAATATTTTCAGATATAGAGAGAATAAACAAAAAGCAACATCAAACCCATTTGCCAATCAGTGGACCATCACCTAAAATAGAAATTGGCTTTTTTTCCCCCTCCGGAGAGCCTCTCGTCTGGTGGTAAACAGCGTGAACAGGGAGTGAGCAACCTCGCCGCTCCCCCGCGCTCTCCGTCTTGGCACCCAGGTGCTCGCTCGTGCGGAGTTGGCAAGTCCGGACCCCACGCAGAAGCCAGTGCTGGAAATAGTTCTTCTCCGCAGGCTTCGGAGGGACTCCCCGAGCCCAGATGGGGTGTGGAGCCTGCTAGTGCGCTTCCCGATGTTCAGTGCAAAGACGCACCACCAACAACAACAAATTCTCGTGAAACACTGCAGTTTTCAAAGGTTAACTTCATTGTTTATATATTTTTGAAATCTTCATTCCCGTGTGCCCTGAGAAGTTGTGTGGCTTTCGTAAGCCGAGGCCGTGTTTGGAAGAGCCAGGTGTTCTGTCTTAATGGGATGAAGGGTATTATTGTCCTCCTCTTTGAACTCTATGTTCATTATTTTAAAGCTAACTTGTTTTCAAAATTGGCAAATTCCCAGACTGTTTCACTGTGCAGCGTATTGATTTGAGGGTGGAATCCCAGGGCATCAGGCTGCCCAGAAGGACGTCAGGATTTAGGATGGTTACCATGGAGGTTGGGGCAGAGCACACGGAGGGACCATCAGAGCCTCAGTGTCGACGTGATGAGTCCGGGGGGCTTTGCGGTGACGACCTTCTCAGGCAGCCAGCTGCAGCACGAGGCAGGGGTGCGGTCTGCACAGAGGCACCCGGACGCCGTCCCCGCCAGGAGTCTCATTCCTGGGTTCCGCCGTGCCGTGCTCTGAGCAGAGAGCAGTGTGTCTCCCGCACGGGCACGTGTGCGCGGGCACCGTCCTTGCCGTAGAGGAAGGTAAATGCCCCCGCAACCTCGTGGTTCGCTTCAGCAGGGAACCTCCGCTCCTCCCGGGACTGCCCGTGTTGCCCTCCGTCCTTGCGTGTGCTGGACACCACGGCGTCAGAAGCCCAGAAGTGATGGCCTTTGCAGAGGGAGAGTCATGCCCGTGCAAGGCCTCAAGGAGCTGGATTTGTGTGGGGTCTGCACGGTCTGCACCGGGCTCTCTGCATCGGGTGTGGCTTCACGTGGGCCAAGGAGGTTGTCCTTCTGCTTCTGCTGTGCTGCCAGCCCCAGGGCACCAGTGAGGGGCTCCTGAGAGCTCTGGGCACCCGTCCCCCTGCTGAGGGGGCCGGGTGTGCAGAGGCAGCCTCGGTGGTGCAGGGTGCAGGTAGGAGGCCTGGGAGGGCTTGCAGGTCCAGGCGGGGCCACCTGGCCCCCCAGCCCCAAGACACGACAGCAGAAGGGGGCTCTGAGCTCCTAACCAGGGATCCGCGGCAGGACGGCAACGTGTGCTGGGAAGAGCCGTTTCCTCGGTGATCTGTACACAGCGTCTCAGAATCCTCTAAAGATTTACTTTGGGGAAAGAACTAAACATGTTTCTTCAGAATCTGACAAAAGTAAACATCCCTTGGTTTTGTGAGCCCAGGCGGCCACCACCCACCCTGTGTGCGGCGGGGAAGCTTAAGTCGGTAGCGTTTTGTTAATTTTTGTTTTCTAACATGTTTTGCTCTTTGTGTCTCTGTGACGTTTTAGTTTGCTTTTCCATACGCCCTTTAGCTGTGATTTTTAATATTTTAGTATTCACTATTAAATATTTAGGAGTAAATATTTGAATGTTATCTGGTTTCCTGGTTACATTCACCATCTTGGTAATTTTGATTTACACGAATGGGATTTATTTGTGGATTTCATTTTGCATCCAAACCCTCTGTTATTGGACCGGATATATTTATTCTGGTTTGTGCTCTTAGTCTGCTGCATATACAAGCATACTGCCTTTGAGCCATACCTGTAGTTCTTAATTCCGTTTCTGTGCTTGCTTCATTCTCTAAAATTTCCAGGAGAATGTTAAGTCATGGTAGTAATTTTATGTATTTTAAGTCCTGTAGTTTTGGGGCTTTTTGTTTGTTTTTGTTTTTGAAGATGAAATATTATAAAACAAAAATAATTTCTGACTGTGGAATGGTTATACCTGTAAAAATAACTTCACGTCCTGCAGGTGGGCAGGAGGTGACCTGGAGCAGACAGGACAGCCCCTTTCCCCAGGTGGTGCCTGTGCGTCACCACACCTGGGCCCCGCCTTTCACAGCGGCTGTTCCCGAGGGGCTCGGAGCCTTGGGGCAGAGACCGAGTAACTTGCCGCCATGCTGCTTGGACTTGGTGCAGTGGGTGGCAGGGTGCCCATTAGCTTTCCCTGGATACAGCCCGGTGCACTCGGGCAGCTCCCTGTTCCCAAGTCACCCCAATGCTGTAGAACCTTGCCCACAAATTCATGCGTGATTTCTTGAACTTACTATCAAGTGATAGCTGTCTAACCAAGACTGCAATTCTGGGCTCTAAGACCTACATGGTAAAAAAAAAAGAATCGCTTCTGTGAATCTTGTCGTTCTTGGTGCAGCAGCGAAGAGTTCAAAGTGAGGAACAAGACCCTTCCCCTGGGGTGCAGGATTGGAATGTAAGTCTCCGCCCCTGCCCAGCAGCCCTGGGGGGCGAGGCGAGGATGCTTTCAAAGGAAACAGCACGAAGTCCACGCGGGCAGACGGGTCGTTGGTGAGGAGCAGTCTTTGTAGAAGCATTTTACCCTCCTTCCTGTCCCGAGTCACAGCGTCAGAATAAGTATCAGATCTCAGAGGGGCGATAAGACACGGAGTCAGAGAACAGCCCAAGAGGGAACATTCCTTACACAGCTGTGACAAGCCTGGCTACTGTTGACAGGAGAGCCCTGAGGGCCAGGAGGGTCCCTCACAGAACAGCGTGTCCAGCAAGAAGCTTGGCCTGGGGAGCAGACGCCCAGAGTTGCTCCAAAAAGGATAACCCGGGAGCCACACAGAGGAGGGCCGAGGGCACATGCATTTGACAGTGGGGATGCAGGTCTCTTCCAAGCAGGTGTCTCTCGGAACCTGTGGGCTGAGTATTTCGCCCGCCCTTGGGGAGAAATCCACAAATCTGTGTGATGCGCTTGTCTGCACCCTCTGATTTATGGCAGACTTGCATTTTTCCACTTGCAGTCTTTTCCTGTTTATTCTCCATACATTTCTTTGTTAGTAAATCCAGAACATCATATTGCATATACATTTATTAATGTAAAAGTGTGATTTTTTAATACAACTTCAATATGCATTATTTGGAAAATGAGAAGAAGAAACTTGTCCAAAATCATAAAACCAGGAAGCAGCAGAGTCTAGACTGAAACCCAGATTGTATGATTTAAAATATCACATTCTTTGCAGGAAACGCACTTGTCATTTGCACATTTGTTTTCCAGCATCACGAATGATGCCAAATGTCTTCCGAGACCCGGCTAGAGACGGCTTCGAGCCTGTGCCAGGGCCACTGCCCAGAGACCAGTCACAGTCGGGCGGCAGAGTCTGGTTGGTGGATTCTCTGAAGTCTTACATGTTTCAGCCCCAAAATACGCCAGCCAGTAATAGAATTTGGATTCGATTTTCTTTTAATGTAGTCCTCTTAGAACAGGCATTCTTAGCATGGCTTCAGTGGATGGGTCTCTGGAATTCTTGACATTCTGTGACAGATTTGATGTGGATGTGCACTTGTGTGCTTTTCTGAGAAGAAAATGCCAAGATGTCATCATATTGTCAAGGGTGCTGTCACCCGGGAAAGCTGAGGTCCGTGGTTGCAGCCAGGGCCTCCTTTCTGCTAGTTAGAGCGAGCAGGTCGCAGTGGGGGGCCCAGGGGCCGACTCGGGGACGTTCTGGGCAGGTGGCCGTCCCTCATCTCCCAGCCCAGACCCAGGGCGCTTTCCGGGAGGCGAGCTGCAAGGCACGGCTGCTGCCCGGTGGCGTCCTCGTGTGTGGTGGTGTGCTCTGTCCCCAAACGAGTTGGCTTTCAGATTAAGAAGGAAATAGGTTTCTCCAAGCCATTATTTCTAGCAGACCTTGGGGAAATTTAAGCTTACCCTGGATCGCCAGAGGGAAAGAACTGTAACCTCCCGCCGGCCCGAGGCGTGTTCTGCGTGTTCCATGGGACACGTGGGCTCCCTCGGAGCGGGTTTTCCCGTTCTGACGGGGTGGGGGTGAGTCCGTACTGTGACTGTCTCAGTCCCAGCTGTGTTTTCACCCCAGGCTTGGTGCAGGGACACAATGAACCGCACGTGGGACTGTGAGCGAATCCATCAGCCGCTGATTAGTTTCCTCGTCAAAGATTATTTCTTAGAAACTTAGTGCTGTGTGTGTGTTGGAATTTCCCCGCGGTCGATCTGCCTTGTCCACATTCTTCTGCTAAATTGGAGCCCCGGGAAATGGACCAGAACGAATCACTCCTGTCTCATCTCCCCTCTGGGTGTTTGCTCACCCCTGACTGGCTCCCGCCTGGCCACCCATTTTTCCTCCTGGCTTTGGGTAAACCTTCCGGTGTCCTTGCTAATCGTTGCTGCCCAGGGGCGTGTGCAGAAAAGTGGATGCTGAGGCTGAGTCAAGCCCCATGGCCTGCAGCCGAGCTGACACTCACCCGGGACGCCCGGAGGGTCCTTCCCAGCCATGCTCTAGAAAGATCATCTAATCTGCCACAATGGATGTGACCCGCAGGCCACGCAAGAGTGTTTTTGCAGGTAGCGGAGGAGGCATTTGGTGGAGGAGTGTGAAGAGGTCCTGTGGCGTTTGTAATGTCTTCCTGATTTACCTCGATATCGTACTGTGGATTTTTGTTTAATCCATGCCTTTTTCAGCATATTCACAACTCCAGGTTTACGCTCGCATCTGTGGAGTAGAGTGGGATCTCTGCGACTCGCTTGTATCTGAAGGACAACCCCTTTGCAGGCCTGCTCTCTGTGACATGCGGCCGGGCACAGAGAGGCGGAGGGGGCAGACCTGGACCTCGAGCCGTCCTTGGACTTCTCTGGCTGGCTGGGTGCAGGGGTGAGGCTGGGTGGCTCCCAGAGCCCACCTGGGCCTAACCAGGCTGCACTCCTGGCTGGCAGCATCCGGGCCCAGAGTGGACGGAGTCCTCAGTGCTGGTGGCCTCCAGGCACAGAGTGGAAGATGCCCGGGAACTGGCGGCACAAGCGAGGAGTTGGGGGAGACGGGGGAGTATCACGCAGAGCTGCGGAGAAAGCCCTTCCCTCTGTGTGTGGGGCTCCCTGTCGCCACGGAACCGGGGCCGGTGCCTCTGAATCCTGGGGAGGCAGAACTCGCGATACCCGGGACAGACCTCAGGGGACACCGGGGCTGCAGCGGCCCTCCAGTGGGGCCGGGCAGCAGGACAGGGGAAAGAGGAAGCCCTCGGTGACTGCCACACACTGGTGCCCCTTCCAGTGGGCCCGTTGGAAATGCCAAAAAATAGCCAGGGAACTCTTTGGGGAATGTTCCGGAAATGACGCTGATGTAGGCTCTCTGCTGTATGGTGCGATCATAAAAGGAGAATGGCCGCACCCTGCAGCAGCAGGCTGGTGTGACGGGCCTGGGACGCCGGCTCCAGAGCTGGGAGACGCATCCGTGTGTTTGTCTCATGCACCCTGAGGATGTCATCAGCTGTCACACATGGCTGGCAGGCCGATCCCACCCTCCCCACTCTCTCCCATCCCAGGCTCTTGCGCAGAGTTGTCAGCACCACACGACAGTTTCGCGCCAAGACGGGAGACGCTTTTGTTCTGTGAGACACACCCGCTGGTGAAGTCCCCGCCTGGCCTTGCCACCGAGGCAGCTCGAGGACAGGATGTCTCCCGAGGTGGCCCACAGTGGCCTGCATCCACGGGGAAGCCCGGGTGCTGGGATGGCGCGGCGAACACGTCTGCGAGGCCACGGCCCTCGCCTGGCCCACACTGGGCTGCCTGCAGTTGTCCCATCCAGCCCCATGCTGGCTCAAGTCCAAACCGGTGGCCCACCGAGGTGGGCATGGGTGTGGCCGTCAGTGGCATGGTGCCTCTGGTGGGGACAGCTGTTCCCCAGGCAGCGGAGGCTGTGGCTGTGTGCGAAGGTGTACCATACAGCACAGGGTGTGGACCGTGCCCAAGAGGAATCCAGGACTTTAATCGTCAAAACCAGTTCCTCTCTTCTATGACGATCTGCCTGCTCCAGCGGTGACCCTGCGCCGGCCATGCACCAGTTACTGGGGCGCGGGGCCCCGAGGTGCGGGGTGCTTCCTTGGCGGGCACTGAACGCCCCGTCCTTCATCCTGCTCTTCCTCGCAGGGACCAGCCCTGGGATTTTCAGGCTTTGCTGAGGGTGCCCCTGCTAACTGTTGACACAGATTCACTACCTGGATTACTTTTAGCATTCGAATAAAATTGGCTTCCCTTAAGCCTGTCTCTGTTGTTTGAAATAATTTTGCACTGAGCAACATAAAATGTGCGGTTGGTAAGATTTTTGTAGAAGACTTATTTTTCCTTTCTCTTTTTACTGTTGGGGATTTACTTAAGGCGCCTTTGAGAGGAAGTAGAACGGGTTCCACTGGTTTACAAGAGGCAGTTTGTACATCCTAAAACCCCTTAATACGGACTAAAGATGGGTCAGGACCGGGCTCTGCTTGGCTCCTGTGAACTTCAGAGGCGCCGCGGGCAGAGGGTGACCACTTTAAACACCACTGCCCTGTGTCTACTTTGGTTCCAGCTGCAGCCTCTGAATGGATGACTAACAGAAGCCTCGTGACAGGTAATTAAAATCATCATTGCCGAGGCCAGGCACGGTGGCTCACGCCTGTAATCCTAGCGCTCTGGGAGGCCGAGGCAGGAGGATCGCTAGAGCTCAGGAGTTCGAGACCAGCCCGAGCAAGAGCGAGACCCCCTTCTCTACTAAAAATAGAAAGAAATTAGCTAGACCACTAAAAATATATATTAAAAAAAAAAAGTGATCATTTCCGAGAACTGTCCCATGGCCCACGCAGGGCGCCCGGATACAGAGAGAGGGTCACAGGTCCAATAGCCCCGCCCCCTCTCTCTGACGCACGTCTGCAAAACGGGATCTGGCCACCGAGACCCTTCCCGAGGACAAGGACACAGAAGGAAAGGCGATTTGGGCCTCATGTGATGCCCCGGTGGGGGCCTGGGTCAGGTGGCCCGGGAGGACGTGCCAGGACCTTGCTCCGAGGGAAGGTCCCAGTGTCTCCTCCCGTCTCCCCACACTGTGTCATTTGCCTACGGGGAAAATGGCCATTTGTGCAGTGTCAGAACGAGAACTCGTACAGCAGAGAGAAGGTATTCAAGACAATTCATATTAAAGAACAGATGTGAGAGAGACGCCTAAAAGAAGCTCCTAAAAAAGCAAAATTCGTCCAGTAATCTGTCAGCTTTTATTTTCATTTCCATCAGCAGCTCTTTAAAATTGGAGACGCGGCAGAGGGAAGGAGGAGGGGTTCGCGTGGGGCGGACGGCGAATGCTTCGGGGGAGATGGGGCGAGGGGTCGGAAGCTGTGGTGAGCGCCGGGGCTCGGCCTGGGCCAGGGGCCAGCGACTAGAGCTCCACCTGGCGGGGAGCAGGGAGCCCCCAGCCTCCGTCTGAGCCGTGACTGCCACCAGGACAGACCCGTGACCACCCGACACGTGAACTGTTGCGGCCAACCTCTGGCGGGGTTCTGTGGGAGAGAAGTTTGGAGACACAGTGTGGAGACCTGGAGGAGGAAAGGGCCGTAACAATGGCCTAATGGCTTCATAAAGTGGATTTTGCATTTTTCCTGGAAAATGTGAATCGGCTGCTTCTCCAAGGAAATCCGTTTCCTCAGGAAACAAAGCAAAACGCAGAGCCCAGGACCCGGTTCATTGTTCATGGCAAGTTCGCCAGCATTTCTGCCAACGGGGCCTTGTCGATGAGCCAAGGTCCCCCGAGCTGCCGCATTTGCAGTACTGGGATTCATCACTTTTTCATGTTGAGAAACAGAAAACAATTGTCTCCTCTTCTCCCCCATCCCCACCGGCACGTGGGAAGCTCATAGTTTACAGACAGGTAAAGTCCGTTTGTAAATTGGGCATCAAACACGGGAAACCCTTCTTTCATGCAAATGGTATTAGAGGCACTAGTACAAATGCTCAGATGATATACATACATATCATGTACATAATATACATGTACATAATATACATACATACATGGCATGACCACGCCATCCCAGTCCAGCCCATAAAAGCTGAGCCACACCTCAATTGCTGAAATATTTAAACTGGTTTAAACTTTTTCTTCATAAAGGGCATCGCCACCTTTTAACCCAGGCCTCGCCTGGCGTGGGGGTCTTGGCCCCCTCTGGCTGAGGGCTCCGGGGCTCCCCGTGCAGAGCACAGAGGTCAGGAGGGTGGGGTGGGGTGGGGGTGGGAGTCTCGGTGACGAGTCTGCCGACGGCCAGGAGGGCCCAGGAGAGGAACAGACTGGTCCCACTGGGCCCCAGCTGTCCCTCCGCCCTGGAGTGCTTCTCGGCCGGAGTCCCTCCCTGCTCCTGGCCACCCCGTCAGAGCATCCTTCTAGATCACCCGTATCCTAAAACACAGGTGTGGTGGCGTCTCCACCCCCTCGAGCCACCAGGATCCCTACTCCCCTGCGGAATAAACTTCACCCACCCCCTCGCCCAGTAACCTCACGCTACGTCTCTTCCCCGCACCGGGAGGGGTCACGAGGACTAAAAGGCTGGAAGGAAAGTGTTTCCTGCACTCGAGACCCTGGAGACTCCCGGTGTGACTTAGATACCACCGTGTGGGCTGCGCCGTGGCTGGCGCGTACGCCCCACTGCCCTCGGCCTTGCCACGGCCTCCACGCTGCCGGACGCCCAGCCTCACCCGCATCCCCCCACTCTGCCTCTCTGCACGTGCCCATCTGCCCACATGTCCCGGGTACCCACCCCACCCCTGCGGCTTCTGGACGTCTGCGGGACCTTCAGGGCTCCGCTCAGATGTCCCATCCACAAAGCCCTCCCAGCCCTGCTGGGGGACAGGCCGGCCCGCTACAGCATTTGGGCTTCACGTGGCATGATCGATCCTACCTGGAGACTTCTGGCACCTGGTAAAGGTCTTCCAAGTCTCTTTCCTGTAACCTGTGATGTATGTGCGATGTACGTCCTCCCAGCACCGAGCACAGAGCCAGGCTCTTAGCAGGTGAGGAAGGCACGTTTGGGGAATGCATGTGTTGGTCCTGGGAGTCTGACCTTTTAGTTTGTTATGTATATATCCACTACCTCACAGAGTCTGAACACCTTGAGTGCAAGGACTGTCACTTCTCATCTTTCTCTCAACGGAAAAGAGCTAGAGACATTTGTTGAATTCATGGATTATGCACGTATTATGTATATGCATCTATATGAATGTATGCCAATAGCCACGTATGTCTGTAGAGATCACACTAACAATAGTATGAATGGCAGGTGATGTCTGCTTACCAGCACGCGTGCGTCCGTGTGCATTAGCTCAGCAGATGTTGCAGTCGCCCCAGCTTTAACACAGGCACCAGGAAATCACACAACTCACCCAAGTACACAAAGGGAGTAAGTGACACAGCTTGGAGTGGGCCTCGCAGATGTCAGCTGAGAGCATCTTCTGCTTTGAAATTTACTTTGCGCAAGCTGCCAACTCTGTGTCCCGTGGGAGGTTGATTCCTTCCCTGAAAATACCCAGGGCGCATAGTTTCGGTTGCTCCGAGCTCCGTCGATCTTTCAATCCTCCCCCACCCGGGGGCCTCACTTACAAGCAGAGCTACTAACTTTGGCCACCTCCGGTCACTGTGCCTGTCTCTCCAGACCCTAGATGTGAGCCACGGTGCCTTCCTCTGAGCTTGCTTTGATGATTAAGTGACACGCTGTTTGCAGAAAGCTGTGCACGGTGCCCGTCTTGCCGCGCTGGCTGTTGTCCTCCGGCCCCTGCGAGCCGCTCCCTTCCGCACCCCCCGCTGGCACAGGACGGAAGTCACCCACTTTTCTTTGACTGCTCCAGACCCACCCTCTCGAAATATCTGTGTGTGAACAGACTTTGCTGAGGTTTCAGTGCAAGGTGCACACCACAGCTGTGATGGCGGAATGAGAGCAAGTGTCGGGCAGCCAGGTTCCAAGGGTCCTGCGACCACGCTGCCTCCCAGAAACTCGCGCTGGTCAGCGTTCCCCAGGACTTCCCCACGGGGTCCAGCGGGCGAGCGGCAGGGGTGACCCCAGGTATGGGCTCGGCCACCGGGGGGCCGACAGGGAGCTGGGGACACAGAGGGGACACGGAGGGGCATCTGCAGGACCTGAGCCAGGTTGGTGGCTTCAGAAGGCAGCCGTGGGGCCTGGGGAAGGAAAAGCAGCTAAGAAGGGAAACAAGTGTCCTCAGGTCTACGAAAGAACACGCTCAACAGATTCTGTCTTTTTCATGTGGGAGGGAGGTGACCTGCCGGCAGGTGGGAAGGTGGGAAGGTGGGTGGGTCGAAGGCTGATGCGGGGCATGGGAGGGAGGCTGAGGGAGGGGTCCGGGGCATTTTTGCACAGGGTGGGCCTGGAGCAGGACTCGGCGTCCATCCTCCGAGGCTGGGCGAGGTCTTGGGACGGGTGGGGACGGACACGTGTTTGCAGGTGAGGGCCCTGGCCTGCTGGCCTCCGGGTCTCCTGAATGAGGCATGCTGGGCTTCAGGGGCAGCAGGGTAGCCACACGTCCAGCCTGGGCGAGGTCCATGGTCCATCTCAGTCACTGTTCTTGCCGCTGGACACGGGGGCACTTCGTGGCCGAGGGGTCGAGCCCATTTCTCTGGCTGAAGGTGTCTGCATGAGGGTTTGCTCCTCTCACGGGCACACACGATCCCCACACACGTGTTGGTGAAAGGGACCCGTCTTGGGAAAACGCCGCGGTGGGCTGAGCAGTCTGACCCCAGAGGACTGCAGAGCAGGGTACCTGCGCGGGAAAGTGGCCGTCAACAGTATTTCTGTGTGCTCCACAAAGGGTCAGGGAGGAAGAAAAACGGTAAAGTAAGAGCGTTGTACGAAGGCATGTACCAGGGCAGGCGCTGGTCTCTCATCTGCGCGCACCGCCCCGCCCCACCCCCTCCCGTGTGGGGACTCGGGCGTGGTGACATTCCTGTCCTCTTTCCTTCCGCCATGACACCCCCACCACAAAGAGCGCGTGCTTTGTCACGACGCCCTCAGATGCCCCCTGAGCCTGTCAAGTCCCTGCCTGGTCCCCTCTGAATTCTGATTGCACGTTTTAAGGGGCATGCACTGAAGGCGTCATTGCTCTTTAGGCTGCATTCTGGCGCAATGTCTCAGAATATTCGCTCTGCCAGGGAGACAATAGCAAGTTCTGTCGCAGGAATGATAATTTGTGTCTTTGTCTGCCTTCATTGTGTTTGGCTATTATTTATTGTAGTATAGGGTACTTGTTACAAGACCTTGAAAGAAATGCTAAGAATCGTTGTTCTTTGAAATAAAAATCTGTATTTCACCGAAGCACGTTGAAATGCGCACTCAGAATCCCAGGAGCGGGGACAGGCGGTCGGGAGCGCGTGCTGAGCTGTGTTTGGGGGCTCCTCTGCCTGGGCTGGCGGCGCAGGTGCGGTGGGTGTATCTGGCGCGGGTCCCACCGTGAGGGTCTTGTGTGTCTGGAGGTGCCCGCTGGCCTCCACCGAGCACAACCCTCAGTCTAAATAACTGTTTTGGGCCATGCAGTCCTAGTGACAGGGAAGCTTGTGTGGGCTGCATCTTTGTCGTCCTTCCCTACATCTGTCCCTAGTTTCTTCTCAGACACCTTTAGAAGCAAGTTGTTGATAGTTTCTATAAAATATAGGTCACTGGGTGTAGTGTAGGTTTTCTCTTTTTGGTAACATTGAGGAGACCGTGCATATCATCTTTGCTCGTACGAGCTACTGAAGCGCTGTAGCAGAGTCTACCCGGGGTATTTTTGACATGCAGTGTAGTCACCAGTATTTACAACAGCGTCATATTGACTGATGTTAACACGAAAAGTGCTCTTCACCGAGTAAGTGGCTTCCGCCTCACGTGGCTCTGATCCGACACGATGTCCACGCTCGGGGAGCAGCTGGTCTCCACGTTTGGCTGCACACTGGGAAGACCAGGCGGCGCCAGTGAGGTCCGTATGCCATGTCCTCCCGCCCACATGTTCTCCCACCCACTTGTGTCCTCCTGAGCTAGGTGCCTCCAGTCCTGCGTGTTGAAAAAGAAAATGAAAACTAGTTTCCCCTACGGAATCCCCACTGCCCACTACAAACCCATAGAGTGGCGCTTAGAGCCTCAATTCCAGTTCCAAAAGCCTCTTCCTAGCCCAAATCCCATCCACTCATGAGGACATGGAGGGCGTGAGCTTCTGAATATCCAGAGCACAAACGACTTCATTTTAAAGGGCAGAAATTATATGTTTCCAGCGTAACCAACTCAAGAGCACAGCACTTCTCCCCAAGTAGCACACGGACTCTGAACCCTAACACGATGACCTGTCAAGGATTTCTGCCTCCCAGAAAGCACTGGGAACACAAATGTGTCCTTCCTTAACACTGAATTTAGCTCAATAGCAAGTGAGTTCTCACGGCGTGTCACCGTGGGGACGTGCCCGCGGCCAGTGCTCACGGATGCGCCGTGACTTCAGACCTCCTCCTCCGGTGGCTCTCCAGCCTGGAGGCTCCCCGCCCTGCCCGGGTCTGCCGCGTTCTCACACAGCCTTCTGCTCTTGCAGTGTGGGCGCCGACGGTGACGCCACAGCACGGCTGAACGCCGCAAGTGCTCGCTGTCCTCCCAGGAGAGTGGCTGAGATGCCGGGTGTCTCGTGCCCCCCCCATCCCCTCGCCTGGTCGTAAGCATTGCTATCGGCATGCACACGCCCATCCGTGTGTGACGCAGGTTGATTTCATGTGTCGCCTCGACTGGGCCTTGGGCGCCAGGATATTCGGTCAAACGTTATTCTGGGAGTGTCTGCGACGGTGTCTGTGGATAAGGTCTAACGTCTACACGGACAGACTGAGCAAAGCAGTTCACCCCCGTGTGGGTCGGCCTCCTCCACGAGTTGAAGGCCTGAATAGAACAAAGAGCCCACCCTTCCCCGCAAAGAGCACGGTCCTCCTGCCCGGCTGATTGGGCTGGGACGTCCCCACCTCTGGACAAGAGCCACCTCTGTTCTCCCGGGCTCCAGCTCCCTGGCTGCGTGCAGAGCTCAGACTTGTCCGCCTCCCGGAGTGTGTGGCCAATTCCCGTGATAAATCTTTCTCCCTTTCTAGAACTCTCCTCACCTGTCTCTGTCTCTCTCTGTCTCTCTCTGTCTCTTGCTCTTCCCCCACCGCCCCAAGTAGCTCCTGCTGACTTTGTTTCTCTGCAGAGCCCTGACCAACACCCTGCTGTACCCCGCTTTCTGTTTGGATGGTGAATGAGTGAATTGGGGTTAAAGTGTTTTGCATTTTGTTGCAGGAAGTATCAGGACAGTGAGGGCCACAGAGTAGGGATCTCTGCGTACACAGACCGGGAGGATTTCAGGTTTCATTTTGACCTCTTGATATTCGCCTGGGAGTAACTTGACTTTCTTGTAATATATCTGTTATTTCTCTAAGTTGTCTGGACCGTCTGTACATCTAATATGATCTGACACGTCATTAAAATATTTTTTGAGTAACACACAGACACACAAACACAAAAGCTGACTTTTCCCCTTTTCAACTCAGGGGACAGAGACACTCTGAGGCCAGACCCTGCTACCCAGTTAGGATGCGGGGAGAGAGATGTTAGCATCATTCAGTCCATCTCTTTTCCCTCAGTGTCCACAAACAGAGCTTCTTGTCAGTCTGAGTTGAGTCGCTGACGAATGGAAGAACAATCCCGTCCCAGAGTGACCACAGTCACCCGACCGCGGAGTCTGCGGGGGACGTGGTAGCCGGGTCTCCGTGTTGGCCTGAGTTCCCGGGGGGTCTCTCTGCAAGCCGCCCGGGGAGGAGCGCTCTGCGCCCAGGCTGCCCACCCTGCAGGCGTGTGCCCTTTGCACACGCAGGCTGCAGCCGTCTCTGGCCCGTCTGTGGGAAGAGCCGCCGCCCACCGTGTGGGGGCCTTCGGCAGAGACCGGCGATGGGTGCTGCACCCCGTCCCCCGTTCTGCGTGGTCAGCGGGCGCTGGGGGCCTGGAAGAGAAAGGAAGCATGTTTGGCCAGGCAGGATGTGATGAGTAAGCGCTGGCTCATGCCCCCGGGGCCGGGGCGTTGGCACGTGGGTCTCCTGGCATTCGACTAACCGAGCACTCGTGGCCGTGGCCAGACGACACAGCCGCTCACCCGGTCACGCCACCGCCCCCGCCCCCAGCGGCCGCCCAGTCTGCCTCGGTGAAAGAATGGGAAATGTCTGACAGAGGATTTCATTCTCACAAAGAGTGACCTGGCAAGTTTTTTTTTTTGTTGTTGTGTTTTGTTTGGGTTCCTGGTGGAACTTACCGGAAGACTATGGGCACCCCACCTAGAATAGTGATGCTGGGTGCAGACAGTGGGATTCAGAGGTGTTATGTTCTACGTGAAAACAGTAACCTCACCTTCTCTTTGGGATTCTGTTATTCTGATGATAAAGGAGGGTCTGGGCTGTGTCCCGGGCTGCCTGGGCATGCTGGGTTCCTGCCGCTCCGCTCCCGAGTCTGTTCCCGGCTGAACCTGCTAATATTCACGCCTGTGAAGGTGCGGTGGTGAGGCTGTCCCGTCTCCCCCGTAGTAAGCGCTTCTCAAGCACAACTCATCCACGAACCCCCCTTTCTTCTACAGTGAAGGGCTAGTGAGCTAAAAAGAGCAATTGACTCGAAGGTGGACATGAACATTTGGGGTATGTTTCAGTGACTGTAGAATGTCCATTCCTATAATGTTGGGTTTGGTAGGAAAGTCACTATGGACTCACAAGCCAAGAGGAATGAAAATACAATAACCGTAACATCCACAGCCAGTAATCTATGGTGCAGAGGAGTCGGTTTGGATGAATTTGTCACCTAGTGGGCGAGGCTGTGCCTCAGACCTGGGAAGGACCCTCCAGCAGCAGACCAGGTTGAGGCAGGCTGAGCCACCGGCACCCCAGGGACTGGAGCAAGGACCCTGAGCAGGAGGGAGGCACCTGCTCGTGTCGTGTCCTGCGGTCCAGGCACAGGCTGCTCACTGCACCCCAAAGCCTGGCTCCCAGGGAAGAGCATGTCGATAATCTCTGGGTTAGGGGAGAACCAGAAACCACCCCTTTTCCCCTGAGATTTCCAGCCTGAGCTCACTGCTCCACTGCAGCCCCCAGAGCCCCCTTCCCAGCTGTCACGCCCTGGGACCCCCCCCATCACCCCCTCGGCCAGCCCTCCTCCAGAGGAAGCACCTCCTCATCTCCTTCCTTTCTCCCGTGATCTGCCTGACATGTGTTGTTACCTGCCAGCAAGGTGACAGCATCCCACCCCCGTGACGACGCCGGGATGCGGGGGCACGGCTGGGTGAGGAGGGGTGCTCTCAGTCCCTGGTGAATCCTTGTCCTCTCCCAGGATAACGAACCCTCAGACATGGAGGGAGGCAGGAAATGTGTCTTATGCAGAGATGCACGAATGGTTTGGACTTGGAGGACCCGGTTTCCCCTGCAAACCTGCCGCGTGCCTGCGAGGAAACACGTTTCTCTGCTCAGGTCAGGTGCTCCTGGCTCAAGCTGTCGCAGTATATTTGAGCCCCAGTTGCTAGAGAAATTGGCAATTTTTCCTTGGTGCTGAGTGAACTAATGCTTTCTGCTGTCCCTTGAACGGTATTCTAGCTACGCAGGGGGAAAGTACAGAAGCGGCAATTCCCTAAAAGTCCCTTCAAAATCAGGTTGTGTAAATCACCAGTTATCTTTGTACGGCCGGAGACTTTTCTCACGTGGGGCACCCCCCACGCACACGTGTGATCTGTGTGGTTCTAAGGCTTGCGCTGGACAGAGTGTCCGCTCCGCACGGAGTCAGAGTTGCCGTCACGGGTGGGCTTCTCCCGGGGAGGGAGGGTCAGACTTGTTTTCTTTAAAAAAAGTCAAAACCAGGACTCTGAGACAGTGTGTTGGTTTTGCTGCTGGCCCGCGGCTCTCCCGGGGGAGTTTGTCCGAGGGACGGTCCGACGGACGGAAGGCGCGCAGCCCTGCCCGGCGGGGCCTCAGCACCCAGCCGCCGCATCTGCGTCACGCGGGGGCCCCGTGACGGAGGTCGCGGCTGTTCCGAGCGCCTCTCTCTGCCTCCCCCACACAGGATGCGGGTCTGCAGCTGGGGAGAGGAGCAGGCTCGGAACAGACATTCCTGCGGGATTGCCGCTCGGCCGGCAGCTTTGAGTGCGGTGGTTCCTCCCTGTTTGCATCCCGTTCTCGCAGCCAAAGGAGGCAGGTTGCGCTTTGTGTCACATTCGCTCAATGCAATGGACTGGCAGTCGGGGAACGTGCCGGTCAGGCGGCTTGAAACAGAAGTTAAAATTCGCGTGAACTAGTGAAAATTTGCCAATCCTTCCTTCTGGGAAAGGGGCTTAGTAATTTCCTGGGTAATCACTTGAACAATTCTCAGTATAATAAGAAAAAGATGTCACTCTGTGGGAAGAAGTAGCAGAAAGCTGAACTTGTGAACTGCTCCAGTTGCTTCAGTGATGTCAGCTCCAAGAATTGCGCTAGAGCGTTCCACGTGCTCCCTACACACACACACATACACACACGTACACACACATGCACATACACACACGCACACGCGCACACACATGCACACAAACACACACACACACAGGGGCCAGTGCGGTTTCCAGCCACGGTTTGGGGTGGCCTGCAGCCGAGAGCGTCTTCTGAGATGAGAACACGAGTTTCCTGTGAACAGACTTTGACCCAACTCTGTGTTTTTCTTCAGGGCCCCGTTCTGGGAGGGCCCAGGAGTGCGGATGCAGGTCTCAGAGGGGCTTGCACGGCGGTGCCACAGCTGTCATTCAGGAAAAGAAGAGCAATTTGGAGACGCTCAGAAACAGATGATAGGAGGCTGGGTTTCTTTTTTAAACGTGTCAGCCTATATTGGTTCAGGGATTCGCCCAGGATGCATGCCACCCATGAACCACCAGTCCTTGCCATTCTTTTAATGACACCTGTTTCTCCTAAGCTTTGTCTTGCATTAAGGAGTTTGGCTTTTAAAAAAAAAAAAAGTGTGAATAAACATGA
>VBSM01000361.1:106125937-106165194 GCA_008086735.1 Cheirogaleus medius | reverse complement strand
AACAGCTTTTATAATATGAATTATTCGAACTTAAAAATTATGTACAATGCCAATAATGGCTTCAGGAGTGTGGAAGTTCTCCGGCCTGTGTCTTACGCCAGACACAGGGATGGGCTCCCATCGTGTGGGTGGGCTCATGCCACTCCTCAGGGCTCCCAGCCTAGCGTGTGCGCAGGGCACCCCGAAGACTGCGGGCAGGAGGGGGTTGGATATGCTCTTCTGAACACTCCACGTGTTTTTGTTGATTCCTCATGCAGAGACTTACTGAGCAAAAACAGTGCCAGGCACTTTGCTAGGTAGGAAGGGGCACAACAGAGAATAAAACAGGCATCGGTGCAAAACGTGGCCTGTGCTATGGAGGACTCAGAGAAAAATGAAATGGATGCTGTCTTTCACCCGCGCATATCCTCTGGTTTCTCCTATGAGAGTTTACTGGGTGAGGAAGCGTCTTTCCAACAGCCTCACGGGCCACTGGGCAGCAAGGCTCTGCAGGAGGATGAAATCCATCATTGTGGAATCCAGTTTTGATTGGCAGGTCTGCCGGGGTGGCCTGCAGCGGACCTTGAGATTCTCAGTCTCTGGTGTTTGTGAGTAACGGCGGAAATGCTGATGTAATTAGGTTGCGCCCTGAGACAGTCTGAAAGGACACAGTGCTGTGTAAACTACATCAGTTTGTCACCTCGCTTGAAACACTCCATCTCGTGAACGAAATATTTCATTCTTACGACTGTTTGGAAATCCGTGATGTATAGCTCATATTGGCAAAAACCAGCGCACGTGCGGATTGCAACGGGCAGCTCAGTTCCGTTCAAGTCAGCGCTCTGTGCCACGCTCTCCCGGCTCCGTTAGTTCTGCGGCCGGGCAGCGGGCGCCGTGACAGTGACATCGGGAGGGTCGGGGCCACCCGGAAGCTCTAAGCCGTATCTAGACAAAATGTTTCTTACTCTTCTACAACGTAAAATAACTAGGTTGTCTTTTAAAAAGAAGAAAGAAGGATGGTTATTTAATGAACAACTTTGAATGAGGTTTTTGTTCAAAAGTGTCACCTCTGCCATAGTTTTGGAAACTGGTCTGCACGTTACCACCGTAATCGGTTAAGCTCATTCGGAAGTTCTGGATTGTTTTTTTGTCTGGATTCTATCTGTAAGAATCGCCGGGAGAGGAAAAGTCGTGCATGCCAAGGGGCAGCCACGTGTCCCATGCCTTCTGAAACTCTGCTGACCAAACCAGCACCTTCTCAAGGACGATAGGATGATCCACTTCTAGCGAGAAACTGGAAAGGTAGCCGGGGCTGCTTCTTGCACCCTGCCTTGACTGAAACGGTTCTCTTCCTTTGCCTAAGCAACTCCTTATGCATCGGGGAAAACTATTCGCACTGAACCTCCCTTCAACAATGAAGGGATTATTAACCCAACACACACACGTTACAAAAATGACTGCCCTCAGTTTTGCTTGCATTACTGCTAATGACTATTTAAAAAATTAAACCCTTCATATCTAGAAAACGAATTTAAGAGAAATAAATTTATCGCAGTTAACTCAGTTATCTGATTAGCTGTTGCAGACATAGTAGCTGATTTCACTTTTAAACATGTTTTTGTGGTTTGTCAGTTTCCAGTAAATTGTTACCACCCATTCCCAGACACCTCCCAGGGGAGAACCTACTAACTCACTCCCGGATGCCTGCCGCGTGGGATCCCGTGTGTTGCTGTCTGTACTGTTCAAGTGTGTGTCTGCCGTCTGCGCCCTGATTGGAAATTCCATGTTAATGCACAAGGGGAATCTTGCAGTTGAGCATAAAAAATTTTAATAGCTTTAAAAATATTCTTTCTTTTTCACCAATTAGTAGGGTTGTTCCTTGTTCCAGAAATGATATCCAAATTATTTTCCATTGGCTTCCATCTTTTTTTTTCCTTGTAGCAAGTTATTTGATCTTATTTGCTTTTCAAAATTCACAGTTACTTCTGCCTTAATTGTCCATGAGGTTTCAGTGCAGCTGGACACGGCAGCAGTGGGAATCCCACAGACAAAGTTTGCGAAGTGGACTTATTGCCTCAAATTTCTATGTGTAGAAGCCTGGGTCCTCTTGGTCGGTTTTATATTTCTGTGCAGGAAATGTAGGGAACGAAGGAAAGAAAATTAATCATTTATGTTCTCTAATACTATCTCTTTGAATATCTTAATGTATTTCCCATAAATATTTTTCCTACAAATTTTTTAAATGTGACAGTAATCATCATATATATATATAACATTTATTTTACTACCTTCTTTAATTTAAATCCTATAACAAAGCTCTTTCGATGTTGCCAAATAGATTTCAAAATCACTTAAATTTTTTTTAAATTTTTAAATAATAATAGAGTCACAGAAAGCTACAAAAAAAAAAATAAGTACAGAGAGGTCCTGTCTGTCCTTCACCCAGACTTGCTGAACCATCTTGCATAACCCCAGGACAACGTTAAAACCAGGAATTCGATGCTCGATACGATAACAGATTTATTTAGATTTTCTAGTTTTACATATACGTGTGTGCGTGCGTGTGTGTGGTTCTCGGCAAATTCATCACATGTGCAATTTGTGGCAACACCATCATGATCAAGATACAGAACTGTCCCATCTCCACAAAGATCCCTCATGTCACTCTTTTGTGGACACACACACATGCACACACACACACACGCACACGTAGACACACATGCACACACACACACCATCTCTCACCTCTGGCAACCACTAATCTCCTTCTCTGTAGTTCTACGTTCCGAGGATGTTTTATAAATGAAATCACACATTATGTGGCAGCAAGTCACTTTTAAAGCCTGCACACACTTTCATCTGGTGGCTGTGTCGCGATCTACTTAATTGTTCCCCACTTGCTGGGCATCCCGGTTGTTCCCCGTGTCTTCACTCTTATAAACAACACTGCAGCAAACAGCTTTCCGTATTTAAACGCCTGTGATAAATTCCGAGAGTGACGTCCGGGTCAGAAGGCGTGACCGTGCCCTCTCGGGCCACGGGCTCAGTGTGCAGGTGGAAGGACGCGCCGGTCCAGCGCCCGCCAGGCCGCCCCCTTAGGCCGCCGCTTTGCCTTCACAGTGGGCTTCTTGTTTCTTCCTAGAACGCGGCTCTTTGCTGTGGTGGCTCCCTGCCCTCTGTCGTAATTAATGTGAAGTTCCTTATGAGGCACGATTATTGTTTTCCCCAAAGCATCCCTTCAAGCTGCATACTCGCCCCTTGTCGAACTGTGCCGTCATCATTCTGCCCACACGCCTGGCCTCTTAGGAGCCTTTTGCAACTTGTTGCCTTTTGCTAGGATGCCATCAGTCTGATAATTCATCCTTACCCGCAACCTGAGCGCTTTGCTTTGCCTCCCTCATCCAGATCACAAACATCAGGGATGCAAATGAGCCACGCCAGCCCCACCGCGGAGGCGGGGCGGGCGTTGATGCCTTGCGCCCGCCCACTCACAGGCAGGGCCCTGAGCACAACCATCCCAAGGCTGAGACTTCCCCGGTCCTACCAGTTTGGGTAACTGTTGCAGTGTTTTTGCTGCACCATTTTGAAAAATCTATTCCTTAAGCACCTTTTCCCTGCAGAGCCCAAATCGCCTCTCTCTGAGTAGGGATTGTGTGCAGAGATGTTCGGTGAGTCACCCCGGGTGAGCCCCCTTTTCCACTGGCTAGAGGGGGACGAGTGTGCTGGTCTGTCGTGCCCCTAGTCAAGTGTCATTCTTACCGGTGTCCGAACGATCAAATCAGCACGGCCCATCATTTTTTCTCAAGACACTGGAAACAGACAAGTAACTCGGTGTGAATGAAGACCCCCCGGCCCAGCGTCCCTGGCGGCCAGCTGGTCATCAGGGGTGTCTCTCCTCCTGCGGTGCAGGTGGCATTTCTTTATTCCGCCTCGTCGGAAACATCGCAGCGGCCTACAACCGACTCTGACAGAGACGCTCACCGAGCCTTTGCCAAAATGTTACTTGTGAAAAAGAACGAGGCTGTCACATCAGAAATGTGCCGATAATTGTGTCTGGAAGAAGGTGATATTTGGAGAGGTTATATCTTCCCTTTTCTGGCAAAGAAATACGAGGTTTGCCCCACCGGGCGTGACTGCAATTTCTTAATTAAGCTGATCGTGTCGTTTGTCATGACGTAGGGTTTTCACTTGTGATTTCGAAGCCTACACGTACCAGCTTTCCCTCGTCTCTGACTGCGGTTTCGCACTGTACATGTCAAAGCCAAAGGGAAAATGTTCTGAGTATGAATGAAGGAGTTTTCCGAGGCAAGGTGACGCGCTAGCATGAACAGTCTCTCCTGTTCGGGGCACACCAGGTACACGTCCTGGCGTCACTGTGTCACCTATGTTGGGTCTTTACGTGGCATTATTTTTAAAGTCGTGTTAAAGAGTCCAGATTTATTCAGCCCCTGAAGGCCCCATCCCCCTGCCGGGAGCAGAGACTGTCCCCCCTAGAGCTGTTTGTCCCACGAGGAGGCTCCCCTGCTCCATCCTGGGGTGCTCGAGTGTCCCACGAGGAGGCTCCCCTGCTCCATCCTGGTGTGCACACGTGTCCACGAGGAGGCTCCCCTGCTCCGTCCTGGGGTGCACACGCGTGTCCCACGAGGAGGCTCCCCTGCTCCGTCCTGGGGTGCACGCGTGTCCACGAGGAGGCTCCCCTGCTCTGTCCTGGGGTGCACGCATGTCCATGAGGAGGCTCCCCTGCTCCATCCTGGGGTGCACGCGCGTCCATCCGCTCCCAGCTCTGAGGCTCCTCGGAGCTCGTGCAAAGTGTGTGAACACACCCACGTCGTAGACAACTGCTGTCTCGTCCCCCATGGTGGAAGTAACTCTCTATCAAGGAAATGGTTGAAGGTCACTTTCGGGGAGAGGTGGAAGGGGCAGAGGCCACACCGGGACCCCACACCCAGGGGCCAGCTCCGAGCTAGGACGGCTTCTCCCCCACACTTCACGCCACGCTGCCTCCTCAGGGAGGGCCAGGGCCGGGGCGCCTGCTTGAGTTAGCCCGTGCCGGGACCTGACCCACTGCCAGGACCGGGAGCCATGGGTCTGGGGGCCACCCCCTCTGGCCTGCAAGTGTCCTCTGGGAGGGGGTCCCGCAGACGCGGCTGCCACCTGCTCGTCACCGTGCATAACCACAGCCCTCGGAGGCCAGTTTGCGCAGCCTGTGACTTATAAAAATACCAGCAGACTGAGGCCAGGAAGGCGGGGAGCGGGATACCTTGAAGGAAGAACTGTCAATGGGGCGAAGACAGAGGCGGCAAGGGTTGGGCTGTGATTCAAACGGGGACAAGAGTATCGGGAGAGATCAGCTTGCCCGAGCAACCAGAAGGAGCAGGGGTTGGGGGTAGAGAAGCAAGAATTGAGTCTGGACAGAAAGAGAAAAGGAAGGGAGGGAGGGAGGAGGTGGGTGTGGGACTGTTTTCGTTGCCCACCCCCCTTCCTTCCTCTGCGTCTCTACCCTCGAGCTGCCTGGTATTTACTAGAGTCCTAAACGCGGCCCAGCCCAGCCCAGCTTCTGCCCCGAGGGGCCCCTGCGAGCGACTCGGCTGGGACCCCTTTCTGAGCATGGAAGCGAGCCCTGGGCCACCAGCGACCCCTGGCTTTTCGTCACTGTGTGGGCTCCGCAGGGCGAAAGGAGGAAAAGCTAATTCCAGGGTGGACGAGAAGGGGGCTGAGCCAGGTGGTTGCACGTTTCTCTCCCTCTGGCTTCACCGGCTAAGCATCAGAGCGGATGTTCGGCTTTAGCTCTGAAAGCTTCCAGGGCTGGAGCAGCGACCTGGAAGAGCCCAGCGGGGCCGCCCCGGGGCAGGTCGACGGTGCCACTCCTGGAATTTCCGAGCTCCTATCTACAGTCTTGACATTTCATCCGGCGTTTTCCGTGAGCTTCCCTCCCCCGGGATTGTGGGGGGGATCTGTGGTCAAGTGAAGCCGCCCGCTCTACCTGGATTCCGGCGAGTGCTCGCGTGCGCAGCCTGGTTTCCACGCCCGCCGGCAGTGGCGCCGGCACCGAGCCGCTCACGCGTGTGTTTAGCCCGTTGGAATGGGAAGGAGACTTTTTGCAGAAACGGTGAGGCACAAAGAGCAGCTAAAAGAGCAGAGAAGACACTGGAATTCATTAGCCATTTCCATCAGAAACGTGCAAGGCGTGGTCAGCGTGAGAGCATCGTGGCCCTCGGCGTGGATCTCAGGCCTCGGAGGACTGAATTCTGGGTTGGGCGTGGCCCCTGGCTTCCCTGGCATAAGACACCCAGCCTTTCCAAGCAGGAGCTTCCTTTTGGTTCCTAGCATGTGTGGTTCAAAGGTCTAGTTATTTTTAATCTATATTAGTGACGTGTGCAGAAACTACCTGCTCGAGGGTTTTTGTCGTGAGTGGCGTGTGCTCGCTGGTACAGTGAAGTCTGCTAGTGACAAAGACCTGAGACCTAACGAGCTGCCGAGTCGGTGCCGTGGACGAAGCTCAAGCACCCTGGGAGCCGTTCCTCCCAGGGACTGTCTGCCTTTACTTTCTGCAGGAAGCTAAGAGCTGCTGAGCGCGTCTGAGCCCCACGTTACAGGCATTCCCTCACTTCCGTTTCTAGCCACGTGGTAGACTGGGTGTGGCCAGCCCTCGTGCTGATGAAAACTGACTGAAGGTACAGAGTAATGTATCTTTCCAAGAATATTTAAATGGTCAGTGAGTTGAGAAGTTAGGGAGGAACACTCAGAGGCCAGAACCTGTGTTAGAGCAAGAACCTGGATACTCTGGCCGCCAGCTTCCTCCCTGAGGACAGCTGATGCACGTGGTGCACTCGGGGTTGGGTGTTCGCAGCCTCACAGGGCAGGGACTGGTGGCAAATCCCAGGGTTTGCCCCACGGCACCCCTCACCCTACCCTGCATGAAGGTGAGACCTCGGGGAGCCCCCCACCCCAGTGTGAGAACAGACCAGAGCGCAGCCTGACTGGGCTCCACTTCAGATCTCACACTCACGTGCGTTCCACGGGCACCCACATGTTCAGGTACGTACACACGCACACACACGCACGCACTCGGGACGACTGTCTGGGATGAGCCTCTGGGAGAGGTCGCAGCTGGAGATTGAGATGTGAGAGGTGTCCGCGTTTCCATGGTAATAGAAAGCCCCAGGCTGGGACCAGGTCCCAAGGGGTGATCACGAGGAGGCAAGAGACCAGGGAAAATGGAGACACAGAGATGAGGAAGAACTCGGGGTGAGTAGGGGGAGGGGGTCCGGGGAGTGTGATGTTCTGAATCGGCGGGGACAAGGTTTCAAGGAGGTGCTGTGAGGCCTGAAATTCGGCCGCTGGATTTAGCAACGGGTAAGATTCTGATGGCTCGGCAGGAGCAGTCTTGCCGAGATAGTGAAAGTCAGATTGTGAGTGAAGCCGCGCTCTGAGCCAAGACCACATGCGGGGGTTGCAGATGAAATAGCCCCGCCCAGGGCCCGGAATCTGCACTTTAGCAAGTTCCTCGTGGCGATCCTGACAAGGCAGGTGGCAACACAGCTCCGTTAGAAGCCTCCGGAGCAAGGTGTTGTTCCCCTGTGGGCGCATCACATCCCTGTGCCTGGGAAGGGTGAGTTGTGGGGCTGTGTCCCCACACCCTTCATGGGACCCAGCCCCGTGCTCACCTGAGCCTCAGGGAGACTCTGCCAAAGCTCTCCTCAAAGCCAGGTCTCATTCACCTGCCTTGCTGCATCTGCTAGTCTATCAACACTGTCAGAAGTAGAAAGACGTTAGCTGTTTAAACCACCTGTTTAATAATTTATTCTGTCATTTTTCTGGGCACTGATAATCCTACACGTGGATCTGTGATTTCTGTTAATAGAATGACCACTCCCCCTTTTTGGGGAATAAAGCTAACATTTGCCTAATTTTCATTTCCTATGTCTTTATCATTAATATTTCACAGCTTTTAATGTTTACTTTTCGTAAATGTCATATTTTTAGTGACATGAAAAGCAGATGACTCAGAACAGAGAAATTACCTGAGAAGGTGACTTTGGCTAGAGAAAGGCAGGGAGCTATTGTTCACCCCTCCCCCCTCACCACTTCTGTCTCTGCCCCTCCCCCCCAGCTTCCCGGCCTCTCCCCCCTGCAGCTGCTCTAGGGGACCTTTCTCATGGGTCGGAATTTCAAATGCGGTTCAGCAGGGATTTTAAAAACGCATCGTCACAAGTTGTTTTATCACATTTTAGCATCATTTAAACGATTTACATCTCCAATTTTTATCTCTCACATTACGAAATTTTTGGCATCTCTGCCTCTGGAGTGAGCACCTGGTCATGGTACCAGCTTCTCCTCCCAAATCTCCCACGTTATTTTTAAAAACACCATTCACAGGAGCTTTGCGAGGAACCAAATGTCTAGTGCCGTGTGCATGGCAGATCTAGCAACAGACGTCGTCTTCCAGAGGGGGTCGCCTTAAAAGGCACCCAGAGCTCTACGTGAAACAGCCCGCCTCCCGAAAGGGAAGAGGCACTTACTTCCAAATGAAACATGAGTGATACTTTTGTTCTAGTTGCCCCGTAGGGCAATGGTCAGGAAATTATGCAGAAGGTAGGGCTGCGCAGAAAGGTCTGAGCCGCCGCGCCCACACCTGCCCGGCTTCACCTGCGCTTTTCTGCTCGTCAGCGCCGAGTCCCCTGGAGCGCCGGACCTCTCTTTGCTTTGCTTTGTTTTCGTTCTTGGTGAAGCGAAGAACAGAGTTAAGCATCCTCGGTCAAGTTCAAGCTAACAGGTCGCTATGAATGCAGAACTCTGAGATCTAAGAGGTGACAGTGACCCTCTTTGTTCCTTTTTCTCCATCGATAGTTAAGACTCCTTGCTGTTAAAGACCTTATTGATTTTAAATGAGAAATGAACTGCGCTGCAGTATTATCAGGGAAGAGAACTGGCGTTTTTCATCTTGTTCTAAGAGATGAAATTATGTATGTGCTTCGGGTACACTTGCTCTAAATACTTTGACAGCAAGGATCTGCGCAAACCTTCACATGCTATGAGAGATGTGCGTCTAAACCTTCGATCTGCAACCTTACGGCAGTCACTCAAGAAGGTGAACCGCCGAGAGGAAGGCGGGGTGCCGTGCACCAGGGGGCCTGGGGCGCCAAGCGGGGTGTTCTTAGAAAGGCGTGAAGCTCGCTTCAAAGGCCGGCTTACCGGAAGCAGGGGAGCCCTGGGGACCCCTGGGGGGCAGAGGGGACGGGCGTGCTGGCCTGGGTGCTGCTGGCTCCGCCTCACGTGTGTCCCACGCAGCAGCCCGGAGGACCAGGGCCCGATGGTGGCATGAGCTCGTTCACCCAGCTGTGGGCCAAGGCTCTCCAGAAAGAGCTGCTGAAGGAACAGAAGGATCTAAAAGCCTTCGGGAACATACGTGAGTGCTGTGAAATGTGCCTTCGGGAGAGAGCCGGGGACGCGGAGTCTGAGCCTCCTGTGTCCGCTGCCTTCCTGCCGTTTTTCGTTCTTGCACCGGCCCCGGGCCTGGGGACATGTTGCGTTTTGCATTCTGTCCAGCAGTGTGAGGGTTCGTGTGCTCACATCACCGGAATGAAGCCACAGAAAGATGAGCTTCGGTGATTATCACCTTTTTCGTAGCGAAGGTGTTGCGTTAGCACAGCTGCACGGGCTGGAGTTATTTTGGGAGGAGAGTTGGGAGTCTGGTGACTCATGCGGTCCGCACAGGTGGAGGACGTTCAAAGGCCCATTCCCGGAAAGCGTTTTCTTAACCTAAGAGGGACATTTTATTCTTATTTAAATGGAAAATATTCTTCAGTTTCCTTCTTCCATTGGTAGGTCAATGACAGGAAAAGAGAGCATATATGTTTCTATGGGGACTTGGGGAATTTTTTAGAACTTCAGCTCTTGGCATTGTTTTCCACGTGGGAAGCCAGTCTTCAGCTGCCACACCGGATGCAGTTGTCCTTGTAGACAGCCCGGGTGACACAGGCAGAGACCCCAGTCCCCATCTCACTCTGCCTATCCATTGCAAATCGGGAGATTTCCCTGCAAAAGCTGCAGAACCTCCTGTGGCTACAGTGAGCCTGCAATTCCAGACAGCCTGAGCTATAAAGCTGTAACGTCCTAGAGTGTGATCTCTGCCCCCAAATTATGATCTAAATAAACATAATGCCCCTTGGCTGGGCGATGCCTCTAGCATTTTTACTTATTTATTCAAGAAGCAATTATAAAGCAATGAAATTACAATTTTATATCTTCTAACTGAGCTCATATAAACCTCATGAATGACAAGAGAGAATCAGTTTGGCTGTGTTCATTGTCTTCACAAATAAATAAACCATTGTTTTTACAAAAACAGCAAATAATCCGTGAAGACTTGGAGATCAAAGCGTTTCCCTTGTCAGAGGGAAAAGCCAGAGATGACTGCCCCTGCGTGTGCGTTTCACAGCCGAGACCACCTTCCTGCTTTGATAGGTGTCTGTATTTGTTACGTGGAGGTGAAATTGTCGAATTTATTCGTGGCTATTTTGGGAAACTTAATTTTGCAAACATTGTAATGTAAGTTATTGCTGATTTCATGCGCAAGTATTTGCTCTCAGACTGAAACAGAAGGAGGAAATATGTGGCTTCAAAGTCAGTGGTCGACTGGAACCCACCTGTCACTTCTCGCTGTGTAGCCGGAGTCTCGGGAGAAGATCTCCACTTTATAGCGTTTTGCAGTGAATAGAAGAAATGACGTATGCAAAGCCCTTGGCTCCCAGAGCACACTCTGCGTTCAGTTCCTGGCAGCTGTTTCAGATGAGGGTTTTGTCCAGCTCCCGCTGACGTTTGTTAGCCCCTCGCCCAATGCCAGTACTGTGGAAAGGTGCGGGAAGGTGTGGAGCGTCGGGCGTAGGAAGGGTTGAAAGGGACTCTCGGAGAGGTACAGAGAGAAACTCCGGGAACAGTCGGGCTCTAACGTCCAGTGCTGGGAAAACACCTGCTTTCCAGTTGCCAGCGTTTGGGCAGGTAGCCCGCCCCCATGCAAGGAATATGTCTCTGGGGACAGGAAGGAAACTCTGCGATGAACATGTGTAAAGGTTTCTGTCCATGTTTTAACTAAAAGACTCTTTTTCCTAAGGAAAAAAATCTAGCTTCTGGGCAGGCAGAAAATCTTCTCTGATTACTTCTTCTAAAACATTACAGTCTGTCACATAGCCACGAAGGGACCTCGTATTCGCGGTGGCTGAAGCATCAGGACGGTGAGAAGGGGGCAGCAGAGCAGACCACCTGCCTTGCACAAGCCACTTCCACGTGTGGGGACCTGTCGGTGCCCTTTTGAGCACAGCAGTGTTGACATCACAACAAAAGCAGTCTCAGTGTCATTTTGTTCCCACACAAAACCTTTTGCCCAAACTGTCAAGGAACAGGTGGATTTCACTAAGAGTACCTTTAGGTCTCCCTGGTAAAACCAAATGGCAAACACGCGTGGAGAAAAGGAACAATGAAAGCTCGCGTGGCGGTGAACAGTGATTGGCACGCAGCATCAAGATCATTACGTAAAGCTAAATGGCATGTAGCTCGCCAACTCCCACGCTAAAAACCCGTAACCACCCATCTTGCCGTCCCTTGCTGCAGGGAAGGAGGGGTTGTGGCTTTGTGTCTGTGTCACGTGTCGCTGCTGTCTTGCAGGAAGAAGGCATCGTGAAGGAAATCGACATCAGCCACCATGTGAAAGAAGGATTCGAGAAGGCAGACCCTTCCCAGTTTGAACTGCTGAAAGTGTTAGGCCAGGGATCCTACGGAAAGGTAAGTTGAACTCCCTGGTTGGATCCGACTGAGTTTCGTTCCTGACCACGAAAGAGACGTGGGCGGAACCTGGCGGGGTGAGAGTCGCAGGTGGTCCTTGCCGTGGCGGTGCCAGAGTTAACCGCGGCCCCGCTTTGCGCAGCAGGATCCCATCACCGCGGAGCTGTGCCACGGCAGGGCCACCTGTTCCCCTTGAGACTGTCACACACACGTGGGCTCCCTCTCTAATAGCTTCCCCAGGCCTTTGGTTCATCACCAAGGTGAGCAGAGTCCCCGAACGTGAGCCAATGTGTCTCTGAAAGAGCATCCTCAACAGCTGTTTTCCCAAAAGAAAGGAAAAAATTAGAGAACGAGAAAAAAAGGAATGGAAGAACAGCGCCCTTCTAGGTGGACACGTGGCTGTCACTCGGGACTCAGGAAGGCTGGGGCTGCAGCCTGCCCCTCCTCGTCATTGCAGTTATTTTGCCTCTTGAAGCCTCAGTTTACCCCCCAAAAAATGGAGGTAATATTACCTCCTTCACATAATTAATTATTCTATGGATTAAATACGACATGAATCCCATCCAGCAGTTGCCTGAGACCTATGTGTGCACTAGAATTATTCATTTCCTTTCTTTTTTCACCTTCAGATTATAGCAATAAAAGCTCATTTCTGTCAGGAAATGAGAAATAGTTGGCTCCTCATTTAATGTCACCTCCATATACAACAAGATGTCAATAAAGAGCTTTCGGCTATGATGACGCATGACTTCCCCAGCGCAGTGCTGACTCCCTGCACCCGGGCATTGCTGATAGAGACACACAGGCTCTGGCCACTTGATTTCTAGAATGTGTAAGGGCCTGCAGTCAACCACGGAGCCAGCCGGTCCTTAAGTGTGAGCAGAACAGTCCCAGCTCCTTAAAGTAGCTATTTTTGTGTGACATGTGGACATCCACCAAATCTTCGCATTCTTCATGTGACTTTGCGCCAAAATGAAGTCTGGGTCCCACTGATGCGACGGTAGGATTAATAGCACGTTAATGTCCTGGACAGTCTCCTGCAAGCATGTCAGTTTGGTTGCCTGCAAAATGCGTCTCTGTCATGCTCCTAAGGTGGAATCTCTTTTTCTTTTCCACGTGGTGGTGCGGTAGGGAACGTGTGTTTACACTGGTGCATGTACAAATAGATTAGATTAAGCCATGCAACATTGCCAGTATTTAATGATTTGTGCCCCATAAAAATGGCTATTTAATAGGGTTCACGTGGTGTTTATGGAAGTGGGGAAATAAAGATGCCAGTCTCTCACGATGCTAATGGCCACTGCTAAAACACAGAAGGCAGAGCCTGTTTACTGTGGCAGGGGCATGTCTCGTCGTTAGCTAGAAATGTAGGAAAAATGAGAGCGGGGAATGATTCTTTCTCTAAGCACCGTGATTTGCAAACAGACAAGCAGGGGTCTCTCCTTTTTCCGCCTCTTGTAGGCATCGCCCACACACTGTGTCTTGAGCACAAGTCCATCCTGTGCCGGCGCAGAGCTGAACGCCTTTAGCCGAGGGAAGGAGCTCTGGCCCGCGGGCTGAGCCCAGGAGGGTTTGGAGGGCTCGGTTGACCGGCCGCGATATCGAGTGAGTCTTCTCACGGTGCGGCTGCCGCCCAGCCCCATGTCAAGGTCGAAGCGCCGAGCGCCTGGTAACGGAGCCGGGAAACGCTTTCCGAGCTCCGTGGGACACAGCGCTCAAACCCGAGTCTGCAGAGTGTCCACTCGGTAGCTGGACAAGCCCGGCCCTCAGGGACGTCCTTCCGGAGAGCTGGGGTATTGACGGTGGAAGGAGAAAAGGCTTTCCCAACCCCCTCGTTCAAATCTTGAATTTTAATTTTGCTTTTTAAAAAACGGTTTTCGGAAAATGATGAGTGCTGGGCAGAATCCTCTCGGAGTGTTAAAGTCCTTAAGACCCTGTCCCTTCGTTCCCGGCCTTCGCACCGCTTCTCATTTCACATCAACTTACGTCATCCGAGCGGCGAGAGAGCCCAGTTGTGAGGAAGGACAGCAAGCGGAGGCAGAAGGACGAGCAGTGGACGTTCGCCTCGGGGACCGCGCGGTGGCCGCCCGGCCGCGGCTGTGAGAGCCGCCGTGGGGCCGGCCGGTCGGCCGTGGCTGACGAGGACGTGGAGCTCAGGTCTGCCCGGGAGACTCACGTGAACAGGACTCGTTGCTCTTGAAAGCTTCACCCAGAAGGTCCCTGGGACTATTTTGGAGCCAACATTAGGCACTAGAGAGTCACCGATACCAATTCCACACAGAAGTTTGTTGTGAGTTATTTTATAAAAGCAAAACTGATGACCAGAAGGGGAAAAGCCATACGCCCTCATACCCCTTTTTATCGCATTTCTCGCCTCCAGATAAAACACTACGCCCCTACATGAGCGTAATCCTCCTTTGCTACCTACAAGGGGAAGAAGGGCAGGGCGGGAGGTTTCGTCCTGTAGACGGCTCCTATTAAGCAGGTGTCTGCCTCTCGCCTCCGCTCCCAAGAGCAAAGACGTGTGACTCTGGACCCCAGCGTCCCTGGGGCAGGCCCTGCCGGGAGCCCCGTCCCCAGGCTGCTCTGTTCCTTCTTTCGTGTTTAATGACGAAGACCCTGAGATGCAGAAATGGATGAAGTTTGCTCTCTGCCTCAGACCTTCGCACCAGCGCCTGCTCGATGCCAAGCCGCCCCAGGCACCGTGTGAGCGACTGTCATCATGCCCCTGACTGTGTGAGCCCTTTAACAGTGTTCTCCTTGTCACCACTGCTCTCTGCTTGGGCAGCCACAGTGAGATTGTTCCTGTGACAGGAGCCACCGTCGCCTCCCGAGGGTCACATCTCTGGCCGTGGGATTTCTTACCAGGGACCCTTTAGGTGCGGAGCCACCAGGTGTCCCAACGTGCTGGGGCACACAAGGTCCCCACCTGGTCCTACAAAGCAAAGCCACCGTGGTGACTTCAACCACGTCTGGGGAGCAGGGCCATAGCTGGTGCTTGGGACAAGAGAAAGACACAAAACAGCCTCATCCTCTAAGAGAAAAGCAGCTTGAGCACTGAATCGGGGGAGCAGGGGGGAACAGGGACCGCTGGCCGAGTGTGCTCCGTGCTGAAGTGAGTGCTACAGACCAGACGCTCCCTGAGGGCTCAGAGACCCCCTCACCCCTCGTTCTGTCCCCTCACTTGCTCCTTGAGCACCCTTGTGCAGATAAACGCCCGGATGTAGGTGCAGAAACTTTTTTTTCCTTTAATATGTTCTGGGGAGTGGGCTGTCAGTTAGGGTCCCCACATTCTAAGAAGGGGGCAAACCGAAATCAGAGAATGTCCTTGCTTTTCTGTGACTTAATTGGTGGCGTTATAAGACTGAGTCTCTGGACGTCTTCCTTTTGGGGGAGACTGTTACCCTGCAGTCCCGGACAGTGCACACCTGCGGGCGTCCTGTGCCTTGGGGGAATGTTGCAGACTGGTGGTGACGTTCAGCTGAGAGAGCCGAAAACCTTGCTGGGAGACCCAGGCAGTGACCATGCTGATCACAGTGACCCATGACGACTGGGGGCAATTCAGAATGACGTGGCATCTGCCGCCAGGTTACGGTTCTCAGGCCGTCTCTGCAGAGCAGCCGAGCTGCGGGGAGAGGCGCTTCTGAAACTGGAGTGAGGAGCCAGAAGGAGCCGGCCCGGCTGGGTGTTAAAGGCTCAGTGACCATGTTTGCTCACACAGTCTCGTTGCTCTGGAACTTGTCCCACGGCATTAAAATGGATTCCTGAGTGACAGAAGAATGACGCAGACCGGGAGAGGGAGATGCTTGATGGCACAGGGTGGATGTCCCTGTTGCTGACGAGCGAGGCGCCTCTCTCCTGCCAAACCCGGTTTTGCATCCCGCCGTTGTGCACGCAAGGTTCCCTGCCTGCCAGGGGCGCCGCCGGCCGCCGTCGCGCAGGACCTCGCGAGACCCGCTTGACGCGCACTGACGGAGTGGGATGATTTGTTCCAGTCTTTAAAAAAATGAAAGTAGAACTCTTTTTTTCAAAAACAGATGAGTAAACAGCCATTACCATCAATCTTCTCATGTTTAAAGCCTGAAATTCAATGGAGAGAAAAGTTTCACGTGTAAATATCTGTGTGGAATTTGACGTCATTACACTAAGTCTTAATTGGCGGCTGCCCCCTGTGGACTCGGCCTTCGGTGTAGACCTCAGTGGAATGGGTTCCCACACTCCCCGAATCCGCGCAGGCGTGCTTCCTCGTCGCAGGGGCCGGTGAGGGGCGGAGAAGGACTCTCCGAAGGCTGGGCCGTCCCCACACAAGTCCCCGTGCACTTCGCTCCCCATGACCTTCCACTGGAAGAGGGCTCTGCTGCCCTCGTTTGTGGTCTGATCATAACGCCCCGCCCTGGGAGCTCGCGAATCGGCCGCACGGCGATATAACAGGTGGCTGCACCTGTCACCCAGCAAGGGCCACCTCAGTTGTGAGCATCCGTCTGAGGTAGCCGCCCTCCACACGGTGCTCAGTGTGCCCCACACCAGGCGTCCCTAGGCGTCACTGCAGGGGACGGCAGCCGGAATGTTCTGCACCACCTCCTCAGGGCCGTACATAGGCCAGCAGGACACACCCTGCCTTCACTACCATCACCGCCCCACCTAGCAGCAGGTGACAATGCAGCGGCAGCAGCGGGGACTTCTCCACGTCCCACTCCCAACCCTGCCAGGGCCAGCCTCCTCCCTCCTGTCATGGGACTCGGACAGTCCTCAGCCTGGGTGGCCTCTCCAGCACCCAGGGCTGTGCGCTCAGCCTGGCCCGTCACCTGACGCCTGGCCTGTCACCTCCCTCCTGCCCCACAGAGCCGAGGGGGCAGGGCCAGCTGCAGGTCCCTGGCTAGCCCGACTCTGCTCAGCCCCACTGATCAGTCAGCATGGGTACATCAGGCACCACAAACAGGCTGGAGAAATGAAAGGAATGACAGCATCAGATGGAGACTGAAACTGTGCAGTGTGCGCCTTTCCCGCGGTCTGAAGGGGAGGAACTCACGAGTTAACCACCAATGCTTTTCTTGCTGCAAAAACCCCCTCTCTGTCCACCGCTGTCATGTGTCTACCTGCCTGCTGGGAAGCTCATCCCCATGCCAGGGGACATTCCCCAAGGCAGAGTCCTTCCATCCGTGGTCACTGGCAGGGCTACAGTAGGGCTGTGGGCGACAGCCACCCGGACCCTGGGTCCCACAGAGGGGCTCATGCCTGTGTCCCGCAGGGCCGTGCAAGGGAGGGTGAGACCCCGAACTGTCACCCAGGGCTGCACCTCGGGCTTGTGTATCCTGCTGTGGGGACACACGTACACACATAGACACTCCACGCAATGTCTGCTGGCCGTGACAGTGCAGTCCCAAACCCTGAAAGGAAAAGGACACTTTCCTAGAACAGTGCCACCCTGTCCCCCAGTCCTCGGTTCTGCCTGGGCGCAGGGCAGGGCGTTTTCCCGCAGAGGCCATCTAGGTTAGCGCCACCAGCCAGGGGCCGTGATTAGAGGCAGTGACCCAAGGGCGGCAGGGCGGGGCCGGGTCAGGTGCAGCCACATCCGTGGGCCCCTCCTCCACCTGAGTCTCTAGAGCAGACGCCTGCCGGTCTCCTCCAGCCGCCTGCACGGCTCTCCGAGCGCCTGCGCAGTGAGTGTCTGCACACTCCTGTCTGTGCGGAGACCCGAGGGGGCGGGCCATCCCTGTGGTGCCTCCGTCTGTCGCCAGGTGAGCGACCACCCTGATGCTTCTCCATGCTCGTGGCCGAGTGGCCTTTTAGCAATGACCAGCCCGGGGCCACATGGAGTTTGCATCCAGCTAGAATGCCCCCAAAAGCACTTACAAGGCCGGTCCTTCTGGCTTTTTGAGGCTTGAGAAGGAGGAACTCAAATCACACGGTGAGGCAGCCACCACCAGAACTTAATTCGTGTGTGATCTTTATCGTGCAAGTAGATTTTTCATCTACTGGAAATGATTTTAGGAAAAGCAAGTACTATTTTGTTCATTTTCCTGGAAGATTTTTTTTTCATAAAGGATGCTCTAGGGTTGTTTTTTTTTTTAATTAATTTTGTTCAAAAATGACGAACATAATTTTAAACTCAGTTTCTCTCAATTACCTTTTCTTTTTGATTTTCCTCTGTGATATACAGCAAAAGGTGTTTCAGAAAGTGTTGTCAAATATCCACGTGAGTATATTGAACAGCCAGTTAGAAACTGACTCCATCTATTAGTATAAACTTAGGCTAATCATAGCTAAAATTTGGGTGAAGAAAGTTCAAATAAGAGAAACTAGTTGACCCTGAAAATCGGATAGCGCCTGTCCTGGTGGTTCGAGGTCACTCTCAGCCTGTCCCCACAGTAGGGACTCACAGAGAGGTGCTTAAAATAAGCCACATGCCCTGCCTTAAAGTTTCAGAATATTGTTTGTTTTTCTAAACAGCAGGTCTTCAAAAAGGGGGTGGTATTACTTCTGATGTAAAACAGAAAGTCAGTGGTACCCAAAACAAATGATCCTTCTTCAGACACATAGCGGTGTCACTAAGAGCTGCAGTTAAGTTAGACGAAGCTTTTCCTGGCAGCCTGGATGCCGGAGGAAATTCTCAATGTTCCTGCAGTGTGTTTATTTTATTGCAATGTTTCTAAACTTCCTTGTGTGTCTCCTTGTCAAATCAAATAAGGAAAATGGGTTGGAGGTCTCAGCAGTTCCAGATGTTCTGTTTTCTCTCTCCAAGGTGTTCCTGGTACGGAAGGTCAAGGGGTCGGACGCCGGGCAGCTCTACGCCATGAAGGTCCTCAAGAAAGCCACCTTGAAAGGTGAGGGTTCCCAGGGGACTGGCTGTTCCCAGGACATGCAGCTGCAATTTGGCTGTTGAGGGAATCCACGTCCTAGTTAGTGTTCTTGATTTCTGAAGGTTTCTCTAAATGAGCAAATCAGGCACATTCCTCTCTGATTGATAATAAACAGTATAAACATTTCCCTGCATATTTAAAACATCCCTGCAAAGTTTCCACAACTCTCAGAGAAGAGCCATATTGCATAAATACCACCCTCCCGCATATGTTCTGCTGCGGAGAACCATTTGGGAAACCGGGCGGCGGCGGGGGGAGAGCAGGTTGCTACGACTGGGCATGGCGGGACAAACCAGCCCAAGGAGCGGCAGTCACTGGACTGCTCAGTTTGAAGTAAGACGCGATTGGCCATTGTGTTGTTTCCTTCGTAGTCCCGGTGACTGGGCTTAGACCCGCAGTCCAGCACCTGAGGTCTGTACAGCTCCTTTGCACCCTCGTCCTATGAGTAAAGCCTGAGCGCTGAGCACAGGTCAAAGTCAGGATGTTATCCGAAATCTCTATTCCACGCTTACTGTCATTCATCCAGTCGATATGCATTCACTGAGCACCTGCTGTCTCTGTTCTGGCCAGGTTCACTCCTCCCTCAGTGGTACGCACCAGATCCTGAGTACACAGCGCTGGGCAGGTGCCGTGACAGCAGTTTATTAGCTACACATCCTCCCCCAACTGGGGGGCTCCACAGCGTTGCAGGAACAAGAGGGTGAAGTGGCCCCCGGTTCCTGCAGAAGGGGCGACTGGCTTATTCGAGTATTTTGGGGGCTGGCGGGGAACTGAAGCCTGCCAGGTTGGAGAGCCTAGGGAGGAGAGCTGGTGCGGCTCACAGGGGGGCCAGCAGGGCGGGGCCTTTCCCGCTGGGTTGGGGACACACCTGGCAGGTGCAGGGGGCTCCTGGTTATACCCCTGAGGCACTGTGAGGCTCAGAGATGCAGGGTGGCACCCGAACCTTTAGGTCCCGCCACACAATGTCCTCAGCAACTGCCCGCAGGGATGCCATCGAAGAATGTCATTCTCTGCCTTCAGGTCAGTCACTTGCTGTCCAGCTGGGAGAGTGAGACATACATTTTGAGCCACATGTAACCAAACATATACAGACTTTAGACAGCTCAGGTACACACAGGAGGAAAGGAGCTCTTCCAGGTGAGTTAGTCGAGGAGCAGGAAAGGGAGACACAAGGCTTGGGTGACTATTTCTATGAAGAGAGAAATCAGGTTGACATTGTCAGCACAATTGGTGGTAAGAAAATGCAAAAATTGGCCACTTTAGCCAGACTGGATCAGAATCATCTGTGCGTGTTTGGGGACAGTAGGGGAAGGTTGTTATGAATACAGACATCGTCCCCACTCCTGGCCTATAGACTCGTAATCTCCTAGGGGCAGAGACCAGAATTTGGCTCTTTGAATGAGTTGTCCCAGTAATTCTTACATACACAGAGTCTCAGGTGGGGCACTCTAGTTTACTGTAGGCACCTGAGTTTTTAGTTCAGTGTTATCAATAGCAGTGTAATGTAAGCCGTGCCTTTTAGAGTGAATGTTACTTATTAAGGGAAAAATAATATTTCTAAAACTGTCAGTTGAACATGATTCCAAGATACTCCAAGATTCTCATAAAAATATTATTTTAAGAAATTATTCTTTGTTGATGAGAAGATGTATGGAAAACAAATCAGGTTTTGACTTTCTGTCCTCAACTTTGGATAACGTAATCTCTCCCCCGATGGTGGTCCCATAGAAATAGGAAATTGCACGAGGCCTTCGTTAGCTCAGGAGCACCTGAGGGCCTAAAACGTGACCTGCTCTTGCAGTTCCTTTCGAGGTTAAGCCCAGATTACAATAAGACCCACCTCGGTATTTAGCCAAGAGAAAGGAAAACATACGTCTCCGCGGAAACCTGTACGGCAACGTTCATGGCAGCGTTGGCCTGTTCACAATAGCCAAAGACTGGAACGAAGTCAAGTGTCCACCAACTGGTGAGGGGAAAAATAAAATGTGGCATATCCATACGATGGAACGCTATTCCGCAAGGAACAGAAGGGAAGCGTTGGCACGTGGCGCGACGTGGATGGACCGCGGAGGCAGGGTGCTCAGTAGGAGAGCCAGGCACGGAGGTCCACGTGCTGTTTGATTCCACACATGTGAATGTGCAGAATCAGCAGGTCCACAGATGGAAAGGAGATTCGTGGTTTTCTTTCTTTCTTTTTTTTTTTTCGAGACAGAGGCTCGCTCTGTTGCTCGGGCTAGAGTGCCGTGGCGTCAGCCTAGCTCCCAGCAACCTCAAACTCCTGGGCTCAAACAATCCTCCTGCCTCAGCCTCCTGAGTAGCTGGGTCTACAGGCATGCGCCACCATGCCCGGCTAATTTTTTCTATATATTTTTAGTTGGCCAATTAATTTCTTTCTGTTTTTTTAAGAGACGGTGGTCTCACTCTTGCTCAGGCTGGTTTCGAATTCCTGACCTTGAGCGATCCACCTGGCTCGGCCTCCCAGAGTGCTAGGATTACAGGCGTGAGCCACCGTGCAGGGCTGAGATTCGTGGTTTTCTAGGGCTGGAGGGCCAGAGAGATGGGAGGTAACTGTTACTGGGTCTGGGGCTTCTTTTTGGGGTTGATGAAAATACTCTAAAACTGGCTGTGGTGATGGCTGCACAACTCTGTGAATATTCTAAAAACCATTGAACTGTACACTTTAAATGGGTGAATTATGTGAAATGTGAATTATAGCTCAATAAAGCCATTATTTGTTAAATGAACAGCTGCTAAATGACACTGTCATTGGCTAAAACCCACCCTTTCATCCTCAAAGCATTGAGGTTTATGGTCTCAAACACAGACGGGCGTCTTCCTGTGTTTGAGACAAAGGCAGAGGCAGGAAGCTGGGCGGGGTCCTCCGGACCAGACTGCCCGCGGGTGCCACACCCCTTCCTTCCTCCTCCTGCCAGCAGATCCACATTCACCTCTCCAGGGCGTGAGGAGGGACCGGGAATAGCTCCTTTCCTCCTTAAATCGTCAGTGTACCTTCTTTCCCCTCAAGTATGTGCTCACCCTCCCCTGCCCTGAAAGGAGAGGGAGGAGAAGTGGGAGTGAAGCTGGAACGCGCGTGGGATCCATGCTGCGCGCCCCACGCTGGAGGCAGAGGCAGGAGCTGCAAAGCTGTCCTCTGTGGAACCCGTCGCCAGGCCCTGGGCTCCATCAGGGTGGACTGCGACTCTCAGCTCCTGTGCAGAGCACGCCGTCCCCGTGACGTCACTCTCCTCGGGTGCGGGCCTGCCCACTTGTTTGTGGTCCACTCCAAGGCGTCCTCAAGAAGCCGCGGCCGACCCGCGGTTACCCGGAGCAGGCAGGGTATGCAGCTGTACAGAATGGCCGTGACGCTCTTAGGCGCTCGAGGACCTCCGGCAGGACACGTAGGGCGCGTGCATGCGTGTGCAAGTATTAGACGCCGCGGTGGTAGCAGTTGTGCCAGGGTGAAGGCAGCATCCGCGTCTGAGTTACAGGGTTGTGGGTAGTAGCTCCTGTGCTTTTCCTTTATGTTCTGCATTTCAAGTTCTCAACAAAAATAACACATTTTACTTTTTATAATACAAAGGTATTTTTTAAATATTCTGGAAAATATGCTTGAGTGTGTAAGATCGTGTTTATATTGTGACAATGCACCATATACACATAGAATGGAAAAATTTCCCATTTCCTTGTGCTCCTTAAAAGTCGGCATTAAAAGCAAACACTATTTTACATCTCATGCTGTTTCAGCTTTCTAGAATGGCCCGTCACTAAAGAATAGATATTTTTTCCAGAAATGCAGTTGGAATTTATTTTCCGAAGAGAACAGAGAAAAGCTTTACAAAGTGGTACTTTGCACGTGGTCACTGGGTCCCATTGCAATACGGCCCAGTTACCTGGAGGGGAGGCCGGGTCTCCCTGCGCCACCAGCCAGCTCTCGCCGTGGGGAAGGACACCTGTGGGCTCCGAGCCTTAGTTCTTTCTCACCTGCGAAAGAGGAGAGCTGACTTTACATTTGTTTTTGCTCCAGCACCTCTGTGTGCCATTAGCCGGAGTCGCTCAAATACCCTGTAACTCATTCTCCGCCTTCGTAATGCCCCGGTTTGCGAGCTAATTCGTAATCCTGAAGACCGTGCCCGAGAGAAAAGGAGCCACGGTAGTGACCGCAGGGACGTTCTCCACTCGCCAGCAGAGAAACCCTGAAAGCACAGACAACCATCCAAGGGAAAGGGAGAGGCATTGGAATAGCAAAATTATTTTGAAAAGGAAAAGATGGAAAGAAGGCGGAAGACCTGCGGAAATAGTTTTAAAACCCCAGCCTGCCTCTCAAAAACACGGTGATTGTCACGAGTGTAGAGTGAAGACTGCTGTTGGTGGGTCCTGCGTAACCTGGCACGAAGGGTCAGCCTTGCTGACAGCTCCACTTGATCCTTGAGTAACTGCAGCGTCAGCGCTGCCCCCTCGCTTCCTTGCAGAGGTGGCGGATCATCTCTCGGGGTGTCACCTGCTCAGGCAGCCGAGAGGGTCCCCTGCAGGCTGAGCTCGCTCGGGAGCCGCCCCGGCTCCACTCCCACTCCCCTCCCCTCCTCCGCTCACCTCGCCACGGAGGGGCTCAGCTTGTCTCCGGGGCACTTAAGGACACTTTAAAAATGTTCAACTGCTTTAAATTGACAACGTTTCTATATGCGTGACTCCACGTGGAGTTATCACAGGTAAAAATGCTGTGTCACGCATTCCACATATAATGGATTCCAAAGGGTGATGTCCCGGCTTTGTTTGATAAGGGAATTTGGTGAATGTACAACCAAGAAACGTATTCCCAAATGTAAGAGCAAAGATGAAACAAGCCAGAACACGCCCTGGTGAGTGAGTGGCCAGGCAGGACAAACGCTCACCTGGAGAGGTACCCTGCGTGTGTGGAACAGGGGTTCCCCGCCCTGGCTGCGAGCTGGCGTTGCCTGGGCGCGTTCTCGGGTTGCTGGGGCATCGGGGCCCCTCCCGGAGAGTCTGAGTTAGTTGGTCCCAGCATGAGAATCCGTACAAGTCCCCTGTCCCTGAGTGTCTCCAAGGTGCCACCAACATGGAGAAGCCCTGATACGCTGGTCGGCAGCACAAAATCTGGACCCCGGAGCCAAGGCTAGCTCTAACCCTGCCGCCGCATCCTCTTGGGACCCCTCCCCTGACTTCGGTTCCCCTACTGAAAATGGGATGGTACTGACGAGCGCCCACCCCCTGCGTTGTTGGCTCGAGCGCGTGCAGAGCCGGGGGTCCAGGAGGAGGGCCGGTGAGCGTCACCTGTGTTCGTCTCTGGTGCTTTTCCCCAGGAAGGCGGTGGGGCTTTGGGGAGGTGTCGGGACTTTCCTTGTGGAGGTTTCGGTCGCTTTGATGGAGCGGGGGAGGGGCAGGCAGTCTGGACAGCAACGGCCATCTGGTTAGAAAGAGTCATGTGTTGGTTCAGCCGAGGCCCCTCCAGGCACGACGTGGAGAGCCTGTGACCCCCCTCGTTGATGGCTAAGTAGGGCCGGTGCCCGAGTGGGACCACAGATGCACCCACCCAGCCACGCAAGGGCTCGCCGCGCAGATACCTCGTCCCACTGGCCACTCTGCAACGCGGAAAGAGCTACTTAGGTGAACATCTTCTTGTGTCTTGCAATGACGTTTTTCTGATAGGACTTCACCTGCGTTTTCGTCCTAACGCATTTCCAACCATTTTCCCTGCAAGTCACCTCCCTCAGCCCAGAGGTGACATGCATTCCCTTCTTGGAAGGAAATAAGTCCTGTCCTGTGGGCTGTAAAGGGGAAAAAAATATCGTTCTGGCAAAATCTCTTTCTTTAAGTAAGTCAGGCGAGAGACAGTCACGGTGGGGCCCGTGTTTCTCGGTGGCCGTTGGGGGGGCAGTGCTGTAGCCCCGGCAACCAGAGCCAGAACTGGGGAACGGGAAACGTGAGCGACACATTTCGAGCTCGGCAAAGCGTCCGCGGAAGCTCCGTTTCTCCTAATCCTCCGTCCTTCCCGTAAGACGCAGAGCTGACCACGCCGCGCTGCAGAAGCCCCGGGGACGTGGGACTGGCTGTGGTGGCTGGTCCAGACACGTGTGGATGACTTTCGCACTGACCACAACGTCTCGAGGGGGTTCCCAGTCAGAGTTAGCCCAGGTGGTCCCAAACCCCACAGTGTTGTTTTCAGCGCCTCTTTGCTTTCCTCTCTCGGGCTGAAATAGTTCATTAAAAAACACTGACTCAGCTGGGCATGGTGACTCACACCTGTAATCCTAGCACTCTGGGAGGCTGAGGCAGGAGGATCGCTTGAGCTCAGGAGTTCGAGACCAGCCTGAGCAAGAGCGAGACCCCTTCTCTACTATAAATAGAAAGAAATTAGCCAAACAACTAAAAATAGAAAAAAAAAGCCAGGCATGGTGGCTCATGCCTATAGTCCCAGCTACTCGGGAGGCTGAGGCAGGAGGATCACTTGAGCCCAGGAGTTTGAGGTTGCTGTGAGCTAGGCTGACGTCACAGCACTCTAGCCTGGGCAACAGAGTGAGACTCTGTCTCAAAAAAACAAACAAACAAACAAAAAAACAACACTGACTCACTCAGAGCCTAAGCGTCAATCAATGTGTTACTTTGAACAGATTGTATTTCCTCCTGTGCTGATTCATTTGTGTCATTTGATTCCCATTTGGATGATTTCAAAGTCCTAGGAAGAAAAACTTAAGGCACATTTCAAACACAAGTTTTAAGTGACTCTTCTTATTAAGGGGAGAGGACTGCTATCATTTCGTTATTATCTTTATTGTACAAATGAGGAAACTGAAGCACAAGGCACTGAAGTTTCTGGAAGTTGTGTTTGTCTGGAGGAAGTTTCTGGAAGTTGTGTTTGACTGGAGGAAGAGGAGGCCGGGCAGAGAGCACCACCTGGCCCCCCAGGCCTCCTGGGCCGCCTCAGCCTCCCCGCATCTCCTCGCAGGAAAGCCACGGCCTGGCTAATTGTACTTAAGACATTTACTATTCGAGGAATTTATTTTCCCAATTTATTGTCTAAGAGGAATAGTAAAATGGAGATGATTCCCCCGAAGCCGTCTTGCCTTCCGTCTTCCTGGGCCGTCTGCAAAGTGCAGACACTCCTAGTACCCCCACGCAGACGTCACCCTCACGTAACAGGCGTCCGATCCATGATTGACAGGCCGCCTGTATCCTGGAGCCCTTCGAGTGTTCGTTTTTGCCAGAATTGCATCTCTTGAATTACAGATACGCAAGAAGTGGGGAATAGATTTTTTTTCATCACTTGTCGTCTCTAATACCTGTGCAGGGTAAATACCGAAGAGCTGTGGGCCTGAGATTTACCTGCGGAAAGGTTCTCTGGTGAGAAAGTTGAGTAACCACGTCAGTCTTCTGTTGTTATAAATAATTTAGCACAGAGGGATAAAGGACAGATCTCGGGGAGGCCTGCCCATCCCGGTGATCCATGTGGCTAACTAGTATTACTTTTCTTTCATTCGTTTTTCTTTGGAGGAATTAACTATAAAAAGTTTTGACCCCCAAACATTTAGCAACAGAACTGCTCATGGAAGCCCGTTTTTTGCTATGATTTAACCCTTTGAAAGCTAGAAGATACCATGTGAAGATAGATTTGTATTCCGCGTCTGGGAGATGCAACGTAGGCTTTCTCTAGCACACACTTCAGAGCTCTTCTGCCTCGACCCATCACCCAGGTCCAAAGCCACGTCCAAGCTTTTTGGGACTTATGGCAGCACCCCACGTCTCGGTGCCGATTTTCGTATTCATCAGGCGCTCCAGAGAAACAGAGCCAGTAGGACGGACATGCATTCCGTAGCCAGAGAGAGACAGAGATTTGTGGGAATTGGCTCGGTGATTATGGAGGCTGAGAAGTTCAAGATCTGCCACCTGCACGCTGAGCCCCAGGAAAGCTGGCCGAGTGACTCAGTCCGAGTCCAGAGGCTGAGAAGCAGGAGCACTGATGCCCCACCTCGAACAGAAAGCACCTTCCCCTCGCATTGCTTTTCTGCTCTGGCCTTCAACAGACTGGATGGCGCCCACCCACCCAGGCAGAATCTGATGTACGCTGTCCACCAGCTCAAGCGCTGGCCTCTTCCAGAAATATCTGCACAGAACCAGCCAGAAATGATGCTTTGCCAGCCATCTGGGCATCCCTTAGCCCAGGAAAGTTGATGCATAAAATTAACCATCACAATATGACATATAATGAAATATACATGTAAAATGTATATTCCGGAGATAATCTAAAAATCAGACAAATTCAGGCCTTGCTGTGCCGCCTTGCAGAGAGGGTTTCTAGAAAATGGCTCTCGTTGCATATTGTGTCTTACACTCACTGGGGTGATCTCGCAAATTGCTTCCTCACACATTTTTCCGGGAAGGGAACCGTGCCCTTCACGCAGGGTGAACTTGTAGGGGCCTCCACATCTGTCTCTGCCCCAGGGACAGAGACGGGACCATGACAGGTGAAGAGCACGTGACAGTCACAGCCGACGCCAGGACGCACAGAGCAGAGCAAACCATGAAAACCACCTAAAGAGGCCACGAGTCCAGGGTTGACTGGCAGAAGAACACAATTTTTCATTTATCCTCAATACTTACAGTTCCATTAGTGACTCTCAAAGTAGCCTAGAACATTTCTCTTCTCACGTCTATAGTGGCAAGCCTCAGCCCCTTCCCGACGTACCTGTGAAATGCCAGAGTCGATACCCCAGAGAGGGAGGGCGTGGCCGGCACGGTGGTCTGGCTCCGGAGTGCGCTGGCCCGGGACTCTGATGAGAGACCATGGCCCACCCGTCTCTCCAGGCTGGTGTGCGCCACCTCTTCAGCTTCCTCTCAGCTTTCCGCAGCCTTCACAGTTTCTGTAGCTCATGGAGGGATCAAGGCTCCTTCTCACGAGGTTTTCTGTTTTATGCATCTAGATCTTAGAAATCAAAACCCCATGGAATTCTTAGCTGTCAAAGAGGCGGCTTGAAAGTCCTCAGAGCCAGAAAATGAAACAACCCCTTGCTTTCAGCGTCTGTTTCTCGGTGGAAGCATCGTGCCACGCTGCCTGTCCGTCCGCAGAGCCGGGGTTCCAGCCGTTTCCTCCCGTCCCTGGCTGTGGGTGTGAGTGATGCCGCCACGCCAGCGAAGCCAGAGTTTGCACAGCCCTGAACATCTTCCCCGGTTGCCCTTAGAGAGCCAGTTCCACGTGTTATTTGCACACCGAGGGCATGGCCTGGTGTCATGACAATCCTTTGACGTCTCGTTTAGTTTGTCCCTGCATTGATGGATGGGACCTCGGCGTGGGCGGCTACATGGTCGGTCACCAGCAGTGATAACATCCCACCCTGGAGAGGACACAGCCTTCCCCTTTTCCTGCCGCCCCCAAACCAACAGATGCTTGTGTTTGGCCACGTGGCGCCCAGGGAGTCGACCCTACGGAACGTTCGCGTACAGATGCCTTCCCTGTGCTGATGCGTCTGACCTGGAATACGCGACGTTCGCCGTCAGGGCTGGCTTCTCGCTTCCTTCCCCTGTCACTTTAGACGTAATGATAGTATTTGGGATATTGTATTTATTTCAGCTCTTGGCCCTTTTTCTGGTTTTTTTTTTGAGATAACCCTAATTTTTTTTTTTTTTTTTTTGCTTGGCTTTTAATGTTATGGTCTTTTCGAATGACCAATTCTTAGGCATTTTGTAACTCAGTCTGTCAACGTTTCCTATGTTATTTCTTCCATTGCTTCTATTTGAAAAGAGATTCCCCACCCAGGCATCAGATGAGTATTCACCTTTGTTATTTTAATTTTATGGCTTGATTTTTTTTAAACATTTAACCCTTTAATAGATCTGGGATTTATTTAGTGTAGGTAAAGAGGAGATAGATCTACATTTACTTCTCCACTGTGACTAGACAGCCCCTTAGAAATTTGCACAGAAGACGTCTCTCTCTAATTTTTTACCAGGCTTCCTGTTGCCTTTGGTTTCCATTGCCCGTGCTGACATCAGATACATGGCTAACATTGTCCTTCACTCCAGATAGATCTGAGTTCAATAATATCGATCCTGTTTAGAAGATTTTTAGATAATCCTCACCAGAGTCAAAGGCTAAGCTTTGCGAGGAGGTGGGAGGACGGTGTAAGAACACAGGATCCCTGCTCTCCGCCACCCTGCTCAGCACATCGTGTCATCGGGGCACTCGGGACAAAAGGATGGAACAGGGACTTCTCCCTGGAAGAGGAGGCAGATTGGGGTGACAGAAGACCTCTCCTGCGGGCCCTTCTCGCCTGCTCTGCTCTGCTGGGATCAAGGATGGTACTGGAAGCCTGGCCGGAGCGTCCGATGAAGTTCCCACCACGAGGAAGCAGCCCGCGTCCAGGGCGTGGCAGAGCCCACAAGTCCAGAACCCGTCGCTCACGTGAAGCCCACCCGTGGCCTCCCGTGGTTCTCGCCGTGGTGGACAGTCTTGGGGCACCCGCTGCCCCCGAACAGCCTCCTTTTACGACCCTCAATTTCTCCCTCTTGTCATCTCTTCGTCTTCCCATTGCTGACCACAGCGTGGGGCATCCCCTCTCCCTCCTCCCCGAGGACAGCAGTGCCTCCACTAAAGTCCTCACTGTGGTCCTCCTCTCACCCTGCACATCCGTGGGGTGGCCCCTGAGTGCCCCCGGCTCCTGCCGTGGGGCCCGGACTTGCCCCGTATTCCCAGCAAAGCTCTGACCATTTCTCCCTGCCCCCACAAGTGCCTGGCGCTCAAACACGCCGTCACTGCAGATGTGCATATGGCCTCCCCTCCCCTCCCCTCCCCACCACTTCTCTGCCCCAGTCACACAGGCGGGGACAGGCTGATGTGGCTCTCTCCTTCTCATCTTCCAGCTGAGGGATCACATGGCCCAGGCTCTCCCTCCTCGTGGCCAGACCTGTCCCTTTGCAGGACAGACAGCATGGGACGCCCCTCAGCCCCCTCTGTCCACTGTGCTGTCGCATCCTCTACAGGACATCTCAGATGCAGACCAGGCCACAAGTGTGCGCTGTGTGACGGTCCTTCTGGCCCCCTGTCTGTGGTCTCGCCACCTCCCAGCCCCCCCGTCCCTGCCCACTGGCCTCACTCTGCACGCCAGCCCAGCCGCCTCCATGGGCAGTGCCCGGAGCCACCACCCTGCAGGGCTGTCCCTCGGCCTGTGTCCTCCTGACCGAGCACCCGAGGCTCCCAGGGCTCTCGTGAGGTTTGACTCCTCCTCTGGGGAAAGCTCCCGGGCCCATCCCCAGTCACCTCTGGTGGCCCCTTGCCGCCCTCCTCACAGGTGTCCCCCCGCTGGGCTCACTTCCTGTTTGCACCTGCAGCCTTGCAGCCCCACGCCCAGCAGGGGAGGCTGAGGAGTGGAGCTGGCACCGAAGCGGCCGGGGAACGAGGCGTTCGAGGCCAGGTAGCAGGAACGGTGGCTGCACCACTTGGCTGTCTCGGCTACAGCAGGGCTGACCAATCCCGATGGCCTGTTTTCCAGTTCTTCTACGCAGAGAGAAAGCTACACTGACCAAAATGCAGACTCCAAATCACTGAGCTATGAGCTCACAGATGGGAAACGGGAGGGTGCAAGACTAGCTTTGCAGCACAGCCTTCCAGAAAGGCTTGCACTCGAGTGCTGCGAGCAGAGAGTGAAGAAGAACCCTAACCTCAGCAGTTATTGCCCCAGAGACAGAATTGCAGCCGGGGGGTATAAAGTCGTATTAAATAAGAATGCTCAGCGCCCTCTGAGCTTTAATTACCTGGTAATAGTTTCCATCATAAGCCCGCTCCTTAGATCCTTTTCAGCCCAGATTGTGCATTTCTCCTCCATCCTCCTGAGCATTTGTCTCCCGTGCTGTAATTGGTGCCGCCCCGTGTCCCTGGATGACAGGCGCTGGCAGGCGCTGTGTCCCTCCCACCAGTGGACAGGAGGCAGGTGCTCCCTCCCGGCCACAACAGCCGCTAACTCTGAGCAACGCTGTCTTCCTGCAGCCAGCGAGCCTCAGTTTCCTCTTCTGCGAAACAGTGAGGTTAAATTCCACGCTCTCTGGGGCTGTCCAGCAGGACAACTCTGATGCCGTTAGTTTAGGCAGAGGGACCTCAAGATGTCACCTTGGGCTTGAGTGATGAGGAGTCGCCCCCCCACCCTGTGCCCTGGTGTTTGGGTCTGGGGGAGTCAGGAACAGAGAGGGCTGTGCAGAGGCAGGTGCCAAGGCTGGTTGCAGGGGGGCCACTGGGACCCCAGCTCTGACCCAGTGCTGCCACCTGGATACCCGCTTCCTGTCCGTCTAGACCTTAAGGGTAGAACAGGACCGCTTCGATGACAAGGGTCTGGCATCGGCTCAGGAATGGACAGAGCAGTGGGACAGGAGGGTCGGGGGAACCCGTGGAGTCCGAGTGCACAGGAAAAGGAAAGGTGGCCCGCACTGGACACTGAGGTGGCACCGCGCCCGGCGGGCCAGCGCCGTGTCAGTGTTGCACACGAGGCACCACACGCTGCTCACAGCGGCCCTGCGAGGGAGGTGCCGCCTCACCCTCGTCCAGGGTGTGGGGCCCGGCTGTCACGTCCACCGTCACCCCCGCACACCAGGCGACACCGTCACCAGCTGCGGGAGCATGAAACCTGCCTGGCGCCAAAGACAAAGGCGGACTCCAGAGAGCCCGAACACGTGCGTGTGAACGTGAAAGCCAAGAGATGACAGAGCAGCACGTGGGAGACTGTCCTGGAGACCCAGAACGAGGAGGGACTTCTTGTTTTGTTAATGATGGTAAAATATCAGGCACAGCATAATATTTATCATTTCACCCATTTGTGAATGTACGATTCAGTGGCATAAATGCATTCCCAGTGCTGTCTTCGGCAGTATTATACCCCAGACCTTTCCATCATCCCAGGTAGAAACTCTGAGCCCTTAAACACCAACTCCCCCCCGACCCCCGAGCCCAGCCACACCTGCCACCGCGGTCCTCCCTGTGGCTGTGCCTGTTCGAGTGCCTCCTGCAGGTGGGATCACACGGTATCTGTCCCTCTGTGTGTGGCTTATTTCACCTCGCGTCATTTCCTCAAAGTTCATCCATGTTGTACCGTGTGTCAGAGTTTTACTTTTCTTAAAGCCTGAATAACATCCCATTGTGTACTCGGAGACCAAATTTCTTTATCTGCCTATCTCTGGGTGACATTTGGGCAGCTTCCGCCTGTGCTAGGGTGGACGACGCTGCCCTGCACACAGGTGCACAGGCGTGTTCGAGTGTCTGGATTACGGGGTCGTGTGGGAATTGCGCGTTTAGCTGTCCGAGGAGCTGCCAAGCTGCTTTCTGCAGGGGCTGCACCATTTTATTAACATTCCTACCGGCAGTGCACGACCTCACCAACATTTGTTATTTGCTATTTCGTTGTTGTTATTATTGTAGCATTCTTAGGGAAGGGCTTCTTAAATAAAACTTCAGAAGTGCATATCACAAGTTCAAAATGCAGGTGAATTTAAATACCTGGCCCGGCATACAGCACTATCATACTTGTCACCATGGGAATTCTGAAGCTGTCACTCGAGGGGCTGTGGAAGTCACGTGGATCCTGTCCTGAGTGTTCCAATTTGCCTCTGGGAATCCTAAAGTTGTTCTTATTCTCAAGTGATCTTTCTTTCATTGTTCATTTGTTTTTGCCACGATACTAATTACATCGGTATTCCCAGGTAGCTGAACCTGAGACAAGGTGAGCACCAAAAAGAATAATGTCTTTGGTTATAACACACTACATTAAAAAAAATCCATGATTCATAGTCATTCTCACAGAGAGTTGGACCAGTCCCATCTGAAACGTGGAAATTGGCTTTCTTAAATTGTCCTTTCTTAAAATGTCCTTCTTAAATTACGGGTTCATTGCAACAGGTGATTCTCATTCTCCAAGCCGCTTTGTACAGTATGTGGCGACCTACTACCCAACAAAGCCGTGAAACCTTCAAAACGGCTCCGCCACATGGAGACCAAGGACCCTGCATTTAAAGACAAGCCTTTGGAGTTTTTCAAAAGAAAAAACGTGAACGTGAAGAACAGAAGCAATTACTGAAGGCACCACTTCATCCAATGCGTCTGCACTGAGAGCACCATCCTTAGCGGCTCCCGCATTGCTAAAGCTAAGAAGCCCCTCACTGTTGGTGAAGAGTTGATCCTGCTGCTGCCGAGGACGTTTGCTACGGACTTTTAGGAGAGACTGCAGTTCCAGAGGTGGCACCCGATCCTCTTTTGGCTAGCACCATAACTAGACGAATCGATGAAATAGCAGAGGACCCTGAGGCACAGTTGTTAGGGAGGATTAATGAGCCCCCATCCTACACAATCCAGGTTGACGAGTCTACCGATGTTGACAAAAAGGCAACAATGCTTGGTTTTGCGCGATGCATTTTTCAGGAGGATGTGCATGAGGATGTGTTACGTGCCCTTTTGTTTTTTTGTTTTTTTTTTATGAGACAGAGTCTCACTCTGTTGCCTGGGCTAGAGTGCCGTGGCATCAGCCTAGCTCACAGCAACCTCAAACTCCTGGGCTCGAGTAATCCTTCTGCCTCAGCCTCCTGAGTAGCTGGGACTACAGGCATGCGCCACCACGCCCGGCTAATTTTTTCTATGTATTTTTAGTTGGCGGATTAATTTCTTTCTATTTTTAGTAGAGACGGGGTCTCGCTCTGGTTTCGAACTCCTGACCTTGAGCGATCCGCCCGCCTTGGCCTTACGTGCACTTTTGTTGCCCACCAACACCACAGCTGCAGAACTCTTCAAGTCTTTGAATGATAACATGTCAGGAAAACTGAATCGGTCGTTTGTGCTGGTGTACGCACAGACGGAGCAGCTGCCATTACTGGACGGCTTTCTGGTTTCACTACTCGGATCAAGGAGGTCGCTTCCGAACGTGAGTCTGCTCACCGTGCCATCCATAGAGAAATGCCGGCTAGCTGAGAAATGTCACCTGAACCAAACCACGTTTTGCAGGATGTGATTAAAATGATCAACCTCATTAAAGTATGTGCCTTTAACTCACATCTGCTCATGCAGCTCTGTGAGGAGCTGGACGCAGAGCACACACGTCTTCTCACGGAAGTGAGACGGCTTTCCAAAGGTAGATCACTGGCCGGAGTGTTTGAGTTACGAGAGCCGCTCGAGGAATTTCTCTTAGAAAAACAGTCACCACCGCAGCACATTTCAGTGACACAGAATGGGTCGCAAAACTTGCTTACTTGTGTGACACATTCAGCCTGCTCAGTGAACTGAATCTGTCACTTCAGGGGAGAATGGCAGCTGTGTTCAAGTCGGCAGATAAAGTGGCTGCATTCAAATAAGACAAGCTGGAATTATGGGGGCGATGAGTGAACATTGGGATTTTTTGACAGGTTTCGAACATTAGCAGAGATTTTGAAAGAGACTGGGCCAGGGCCTTCTTTCTCCCAGCTGGTGCACGGTCACCTGTCTCAGCTTTCAGCAGAGTGTGAGCATCGCTTCCCAACCACCAAAGACTCCCGAACTGGGAAGGAATGTATCAGGGATCCATTTGTGAATAAGCCAGGTGAAAGAAGAGGTGCTAGAAGAGGATTGACTGCTTAGGAGATCACAAATGACGGTGCCCTTAAAAGTATGTCTGAGACAACGTCAAATCTCCAAACGTTCTGGCTTAAAGTCAAGGCAGAATATCCTGAGATTGCCACAACAGCACGGAAAAGCCCGCTTCCATTTCCAACATCCTATCTTTGTGAAGCAGGGTTTTCTGCAGTGACAGCAACCAAAACGAGATTACAGGGTAGACTGGACATAAGCAACACACTCGGCTGTCACTGTCTCCCGTCACCCCCAGATGGGACCCTCTAGTTGCAGGAAAACAAGCTCAGGGCCCCCACTGACTCTGCAGTATGGCGAGCTCTATAATTATTTCATCATGTATTACAGTGTGACAATAATGGAAATAAAGTGCACAGTAAATGTAATGCTCTTGAATCATCCTGAAACCATCCCCCCCACCCCTGGCCAGTCCACAAAAAAATTGTCTTCCACGAAACCGGTCCCTGGTACTGAAGAGTTTGGGGACCGCTGTTCTAGAGGAAAACTGGCCTAGACTTAACAAAAAGTCCACAGAAAGGACTGGGGGAAGTCGAGTGTGAGACCGTTCTCTTCTAGGAGCAAAACAAAGAAAGTTAACAACCAATATGAGTGACCCTGGCCTGGATCCTCGGTCAGAAATATAAGAGGGGTGAATGACATGGGGGTGCTGAGTATGGATGGGTGAGAGGCGACGTCACGGATGGGCGCTGGTTTTCATATGTGCGATGCAGCGTTAGAGTTACTTGGACAGTGTCCTTAATCTTGGGAGACTCGTGCAGAAACACCTCAGGGTAAAGGGTCACGGTGGCTACAATTTATTTTCCTTTTTTTTTAAGAGAGAGAGAGAGAGAGAGAGAGAGAAAGCAAATGTATCAAAATGTAAATAATTCCTAAATCTAGGATCATTATTATATTGCTCTTTCAAGTTTTGTATGTGTTTGAAATTTTTGTAATAACAGTTGGAGGGATTAGTTAGATCCAGTATTTCATACCCAGTGTTTTTCCTTGGACTCTTGATCCCTCCTTGAAGCCTTTGTCTTTCTGCCCCGCAGTTCGGGACCGAGTCCGATCCAAGATGGAGAGAGACATCCTGGCGGAAGTGAACCACCCTTTCATCGTGAAGCTTCATTACGGTAAATAGAACTAAAATTGACACTTCTCAGAAGACCCAGGGTGACCTTCTGCAGAACAAAGGAAATTTCTTTAAAAATAATAGATCTGAAAGAAGAAATCCCTCCCTCTGTCCCAGAGTGCTGTCCTGTCTAGGGAGGAAGGTATCTTATCTCCCACCCTTAATCTCTTCTGTGTTCCTTTTCTCTAAAGGAGCAAGATACCCTGCTTTCATCTCAAAGACTTGATTTTAGATGGGGCTATTCATTGTCATTAAATTATCACCACTGATAATTTACTTAAAAGGTTCCTTGTTCTAGATTGGAGTGAATCTATGACATATTTCTTGTCATTTCAAAACAAAATGCTTTGTGACCCAGTAATTTCTTTAAACCAGAAATGGTAACACCTACATTTTAAGTGCTATTGTGTTTTTTAAAATGCTACTAAGTATTTTAAAGCTAGTGGCTCAATGAACCCTCTCAGCTTCCATCAGAAGTAGGTGATTGTTTCCATTGTTTGAGGCTCAGATCAAATTTACCAAAGGCCCCAGGTCTGCTTTCCCACACAACTTCTCCCAGTTTGCTTCCTGCCTTTTCATCTCAATTGAAGAATAATAAGTAAAATCCTCAAATTAAAAAAATTTAATGAAAGGGTGACTCCAGAGTCATGCCAGACTACCTTAACATGTACTGCTCAAACAATGTGCGTAAAGTACAGAAAAGAACAACAACCAAACTAGACCTCGCTGTGCGGGAGACGGCAAAGGCGTGACCTCCTGCCTCAAGGACGGGATGGAGGAGACTCCTATCTCTTTGCTGGCTAATTTGTGACGTGACTAAGGAAACGGTCCTGTTTGGGAATGAGGGGCCTGCTCTTTCACAAGCAGCAAGAGCGCATGTGCGTCGTGCACCAGGTGCACTGGTTGCCCGTTCTGGGCGAGGCCAGGCGCAGTGCGAGCTCCCCTGCGGCCGCCACGCAGGGGGTGACGCTCCGCCACTCGGCCACCTCCACGGCTGCCGATTTGCTGGCATCGTTGAAACCGGCTCCCCCGGGCGTTTTCCTGAAGACACGAAGGACAGACGCTCCGCGGCGATCCCTCTGCGGCTGACACGAGATCTCCATCTGCCCATCCAGGCCCGGGCGGGCCATTTAATCCTCACTCACCTTACACAGCTCGACAAAGGGCTTTCTGGCCGGAGGCATGTGTCTAAACGCCCAGCATCTATGAGGGTTCTAGCAGTTTCTTTTAGGAAATGGGGAGTTTTCGAGGATGCAGGGGTATCCGGACCCCTTCCGGCCGTGCCTCCTATGTATGTAAAGTACCGTGAGAGGGACGGGCCGGCACGACGTTGAACTGGCATCGTCACCGGAGCGCCCGTGGCCGGATTCTCCTGATCCTCAGACAGGGCTCGTCCCCCTTGACCAAGGCACACCCTTGTCAGCGCGGGACGAGAGCTACGTGGACTGTCTGTGGCCTAGAACATAAAAGCAAGTCCACAGCGTAGCCCGCACTGCCCAGACCGGGGACAGGAGCCCCACTGCCGTGACGTGCGGTAGCTGACCGGCCGGTCACCAGCACCACCACGGAAGAAGAAGTCAAGTGGTGCCCCCCCCACCCTGAGTTGCGGTTCTGTAGGGAGGAAAGGAGGCGGCGTTCATTCCATGAGCACCAGAGCCACCCCCACGTCACTCACGAAACACGTCACAACAAACTCGACTTTCTAAATAAGACCCAGCTGTAACCGAAGCCTGATATTATAGTGGCAGTGATGAGAACAAGTTTGAATATGCAAATGCTTTCTCCCTGTGCATGTTTTAATTCCTTTTGTGATTAAAAAGGGAAGGAAGGAGGGGAGAAAAAAGAAAGAAAAGAAAAAAATCTCAGGACTCTTAACAGAAGCGGGAGGGATGGCACTGTCCCGAGTCAGAGTCCCGGTGCTCTGGCCCCACGGGTGGGCTGCAGGGGCCGCGGCCGTGATCCCGGAACCGCAGCCTCACAGATTCACGTGGTATTTGAGCCAAAGAGAGCCAGGCTTTGGGACCACAGAGGGACCAGGTCCGGGTGATTGATTCCCCTCCAAGGAGGCTGTGCTGCTGTCCGGACACTCAAATGTCTCTCTCCACAGCCTTTCAGACGGAAGGAAAGCTCTACCTGATCCTGGACTTCCTGCGGGGAGGGGACCTCTTCACCCGGCTCTCCAAGGAGGTAACCAGCCCCCGGGGGCGCCGCAGAGCGGGAGGGTCCCTGCGCAGTGCAAGGGGCAGGGGTTGGGAGGGCGGAGGGGAGAGGAGCGTGTGGCGTGTGACGGGTGTAGTATGTGTGATGTGTGCGAGCGTGCGTGTATGTGGTGTGCGTGATGTGCGGGGTGTGTGGTGTGTTCCAGTGCAGTGTGTGTGAGGTGTGTGTGTGTGTTGGTTTGAAGAAGTCGCACAAGTTGCACAAGCAGGAGAACTGTGGTCCCGGCAGGGTCTGGGGGAAACTGCTCCTGCAAAGCCTGGATCCATCAGGGACTCTGTCCACTCCCCGTGCAGAGCGGGTGGGAGTCCAGGTCAGTCTACGGTCGCGGTGGGAAAGACTTTGTTTCCCGTTGGCACAGTGCAGCCCGCACGTGTGGGAGGAGGTTCTCGCGTGTGATTGTGTTCGGGAGCGTCTGGCCGGGTCTGGGCGCACGGCCCGAGGTCTCCTGACCGTCGGCTTCTCACAACCCCCGTGTTTCTCTTTGACCTCCCAGTGCCCACACAGAACTTTCTGGAATGCTACCCAGTGCGCCAGGAACGCTCTGTGGCCCCTACTGCTTCATGCAGTAGGACAAGCAGATTCTGCCCACGGCAGAGACAGTGCTGGAACTTTCACTCTGGTGACTCTGCGGGAGGTTCTCTTATGTAAAGCAGAGAATGACACGCCGGCACCACACAGAGCAGGTGGCCACGCCCCTCGCTCCGTCTTCCCAGCAGAGTGGTTGTGACTATCGCAGGATCGCAGGGGGTGTCAAACCACCATGTTCCCATCCTCCTGCCTTTCAGCAGGAAACCCCTCGCCTGGCATAGGACTCCCAACAGCAGTAGGCCGAGGGGTGCCGTTTGCTGACGCAGGAGCTGGGTCCCAGCGCCCGTGGCTGCTCTGTCCTCGTCTTCTGCTGGTGTCGGGCAGTGGCACAGTGTGTGTGAGGGCTCTTGCCACGTCAGGGACAGCACCGGGCTGGGAGAATCTGACCCAGGGTCTACAGAAAGCCCTTTGGGAGCAGGTGCCCGGTCCCTCCATACCCGCCCTGCTCATGCGCACGTCTCCAAAGACGCCGACCCCACCTGGGACATTGGCCAGTTTCTCATGGGCACCTGTTGGCTCATCTCCTTCTCATATCTACTGGAAATGAGCCTGTTTGGGGTCTGGCTTTGTCCTGTACCTAGTACGACACACCCTGTGGCTGTTCCTCACAGTGGGGACATGCGTCTCCCCTAAGATCCTTTGTTTCAGCGTAGAAGTCAAGTAGTTAGGCGTGGACACCACAGATTCTTGGAGCCCGTAGAAATACGTGAAAGGTGTTTTCCTCTCATTCACCAAGTACATTGGACAGTATCCTACCACAGCCAGCACGGCGCTGCCGGCCGCAGGGAGCTCGCGTGGCAAGGCACTCGTGAGGGGCTCACATCACTCTCACCTCCCTGGAGAGATTACGCGTCACCGTGCCGGGGCTGCACCGGACGTGCCCTAGGGACCGGGGAGGGGAAAAGTACGGATGCCCCCCAGCACTCAGCTGCAGGCACGCCCGGGGCTCACCCGGGGATCTAGAGGGCCAGAGGCAGGAACTGCGCAGGGGCAGGATGCGGCTATCAGTGAGCTCCCCGAGTGCATTAACCAGTTTAAACAGGAAACGCCCAACCGGGAGGGGCTCTGGTTAGCCTGGAGGAGAGGGCGGGGATGCGGGGGGGGGGGGGGGGGG
>VBSM01000361.1:106106101-106125916 GCA_008086735.1 Cheirogaleus medius | reverse complement strand
CAGGTGTGCGGCACCTGTCGGTCACCGTCCAGGGATGGGGGCCTGCGCACCCCAGCGCCCTGGGGAGAATCCCTTTTGCAAAGAGGATGCCGCGTCTGTGTGACCCTGACGTCACTCACCACCCAGCACCCCCGACTGCCTGGCTGCCGTGCTGTGATTTCTCACGGGGAATGTAAAACACGGGTTGTGGTATCGACTTGGTTCCTAGTGAGGCGGCTACAGAACAGTATGTGCCGATTCTAGCAACCGGGGACGGGGTTAGTCATCTCGAGACAATGGCTTTGAGGTCTGCTGGGCCTCAGGCACATTTTGGCTGCACAAATGAGTGTGCCCCCTCTCCTGGACACTTAGGGCTTCCCGGCCTGTTCACCGCTGAGCCCTGGGCTGTCCCGGCGGCATGGGGGCCTGGCATGGGGTCGCCCACCCGACACCTTCCAGCCTGCCCTGGTGGGAGGCACGCACCACCTGCTCTAACCACCGTCGCGTGGTGTTTGCTAGAACTAATCCTACCTTGGGTCCACAGTGGGTCACTCAGGCTACTAGTTTGCATGCTAGTTTAGAGGAGGATGTAAAACTGAAGAGAGAAAGAATGAGATTCAGGACCCGTTGTCAATAACTCCTCATCGAGCCTGCACCGTGCGGTTTCATTATTTGTACTAAAATGTGGTGAGCTCACATCAGAAGCGTCCATATTCCACCGTAAGCCAGGAACACCAGTCAGAGCCGAGTGATTCTGGGGTGAGGATGGAAAGAAAGAGAGCTGTCTGTGCGTGCTCCCCTCGCAAGGCCGGGCAGGTCCACCTTTCAGGGAAGCTGTCTTCCTCTATTGCTCTTAACACTGTGAAGGGAACTCGTTTTTCCATTACAAGAGCCTGAAAAGCGTCGCGGGAAGGCCATGGTTTCCTGCAGCGTGATCTGGCCTCTCGTGCTCTCTGGGGCCGCACCTGGCCTCCCGGGCAGGGTTCTGTGGAACGCGCCGGCCACGACGTGAGTCAGCGGTCTGTTCCTGTCTCCCTTGCCAGGTGATGTTCACCGAGGAGGACGTCAAGTTCTACCTGGCTGAGCTAGCCCTGGCCCTGGACCATCTCCACGGGCTGGGGATCATCTACAGAGACCTGAAACCCGAGAAGTAAGTGAGGAGACCAAGGGCGTGAGCCCTACATCCCCTGGGCCTGGGTTCTTTGTGGGCCCATGTCACCAGCATTGCTCGGAAGGTGGGCTGGGAGATGCTCCTGCCGGCAGGTACCACCCAGGAACCCAAGGAGAGGGAGCAGGTGCCACTTCCCTGCCCCGTACAGGAAGTTCCCAGGCGGGTTCCCAGCTGGTCCTCAGGAGAAGCTCAGAGTGAGGCGGCCCTGGTTCCTGTCTGTGAGCGCAGGAGGCCGGAGCCCAGACCTGATCCACGCTCCGCCCTCCTTGCCAGCCAGGGCCATCTCAAACACGGCCTCCTCCGAGCTAGTTTCTGCCTCCCTGTCCTGTCTCTGCTCTGCTGTCGTCCTCCAGACCTAGGAAGCCCTTTCAGTGACTTCAACAAGCCCCCAAAATGTGGCCAATGAACCTCTGCATAATTAACCATTTGACTCATTTCTAAGTGACCAGATTAGCTTTCCCAAGAATTTATCTAAAAGACAACGGCTTCGGCATTCCCAGGCTCAAATTGCACCGAGATTTGTGTATCTGTGGCAGTGATAATCTGCAGTGTTATTATTTCTAGGATATTTAGCTAATCTATTCTAAATTAAAGCATGTAAAGTCCCTCCAAAATGATAGTGTTCCCATCTTAGGTGTTGTGGGTTTTTTACAACTTCTATGTAGAGCTGACATGTCACCTAGGAGTGGTCCACTTAGAAAAGGAGAGATCTGGCACATGGTGTTTTAGGTTCAATTGACCGACCCAGGCAGTATCCCCAAGGTGAAGTAGGGAGGGCCTTCACCTGCCCCCACACAAGATGTCAGCTGGTGGGACCAACCAGCTGTGGGCACATGGTGGTAATCCCAGCCCATGAGCTAAGACTGAGGGCCGCAGGCTCAAGAGATGATTCCAGCTCCTGCCTCATGTCCCCAAACTCCCACCTACACGGAGCCAAGAAAAAGACAAGCTCTGCCCTAAAGCCAGCTTGTTGGATGTGGCCGTCATTTATGGGGAACATCGAAGTTTGCCCAGAAACCAGGTCACGCCATATTCTCACGGGATGTAAAATGCATTTCCCTGTGCACGTAACTCTGTGCTGAGCTACTAGTTAGTGGAACGTCACTAGGTGCACCTGTGCACACATTTGCAAATACAGTGTGAGCATCTCTCATCCGAAAATCTGACAGCTGAAAAGCTCCAAAATTTAAAACTTTTTCAACCCTGATATGACACCATGTGTGGAAAATTCCACATGTGAGTGCTGTGCTTCTATGCAAAGCACACAAGCTTTGCACATAGCTTTGTGCAAACACTAACTTTGCTTAATGCACAAAATTAAAAATATTGTGTAAAACTACCTTCGGGCTATGTGTATAAGGCGTATGTGAACACACATGAATTTTGTGTTTAGACTTATGTCCCGTTCCCAAGATATCTCATTTTTATATTTTTATATATGTAGATATTTCAAAATCCGAAATAGCCAAAATCCAAGACACTTCTGGTCCCAAGCGTTTCAGCAACCTGTATTTGTGAAAAGGCTTTACTCTGAGTGACCCTGAGGACAGCAGCATCGTATCAGCCACCGCTGTCCCCTTCAGAGGACAGAAGCCTGAGGCTCAGAGATTGGAAGCTCAAAGCAGATGGGACTGACCCGCCCACGGTGCTCTGAGCTCTGGGCATCCCCTTTCACCTGTCCCTGACAATGAGGTGATTACGCAAGCCTGGCCTGTCACCTTGGGTCCCTGCAAAGGTCACCTCAGGAGTTAATCACGTGCTAATTGCCCTCTGATTCCTGTCAGCGTGTTCCTCGCTGTAAACACCCGCACTGATGGTGCCGCTGCCCCTCGGCTGTGCTTGTCGGTTCTCACCTGTTCAGAACTCACCCTGAGCATCCATTAGGCAGCCAGCGCCGGGTCCCCTCTTTGTAAAGGTCAAAGTGATCCTGACAGCTGAAAATAGTAATATTTAATTGCAGGGATGAAGAAAAACGTGGTGTTGTCTAATTAGAATTGCTAGGGAATTAATCTTGAAAGTCGCTTAATTCCGGGCAAAGATAGAGTATAAGAAAGGCAAAGATTAAACACATCTGCCTCTTTAATTATAAATCGTCTTAATTATACGCTATAACCTATTCTTTCCCATTTCCATAAAATGGTAGGGTTTTTTTTAGTCCATGGCAGATTTTTAAAAATTGTAAAATACGCAGAACATAAAACTTACCATTTTAACCATGTCTAAGTGGAATTGAGTGCAACCATCACCACCATCCAACTCCAAAACCTTTTCATCTTGCAAAACTGAAGCTCTGTCCACATTGAACACTAACCCTCCCCGTGCCCCAGCCCCCGCCCGGCCGTCCTGCTCTCTGTCTCCGTGCACTGGGCCCCTCTAGGGACCCGCACACGCAATCGTGGCTTGTCTGTGCTTGGTGACGGGCTTACTGCGCTGAGCATGACGCCCCCCAGCTTCTCCAAGCTGTCCTGTGTGTCAGCCTTTCCTTCCTTTTTCAGATGTTTTCAAAGGTGTCCCACACTAATCCTCCAAGCCTTGCTTTCATCTCTGTCCAGCCTGGTCTCTTTAGGGCTCTGGGGTCCGGTGAACCAGGATTTAATGACAGACAAAAAAGAAATGGGAAGGTTTGGGATCACAGGGGTCCCAGGTGTTGCAGCCTGGCCTCCAGCCCGAAGTTCACAGAGGAGGAGGGGGCTACGCTGCACCCAGCCCCTCCCAGGCCCTACCCATCCTCTGTGGGGGGCAGCTGGGACCAGCAAAGCCAGCTCTCACGCAGACACAGGGAACAGGCCGGACCTGGGGCCTCGAGGGTGCCCAGCCAGGACCAGGACTTAGCACAGGATGAACCCGCTGGGCCCCGAGAGCTCCTCGGTGCTGAGGCCCAGGCTGGGTCCCAGGCTGCCCCGGAGGCTGGAGTCCATCCCGAGAGCTGGGCAGGGCTCAGGGAGGAGATCTGGGGAGAGAGAGGGGGTCCGTGCACATTGAATGCGTCCTGGGTACAGAACATTCCCTCTGAGAGGCTCTGGGTCTCCACGGGCCAGGCCAATCCCAGACCTTCTCCGTCCTGCCAGTCGCTCAGGACAGTCTGGAGGGTTCCCAGGCCCTCCCTGGGGACTCAGGAAGGTCAAAGCTGGCAGTCCCCCCAGGCATAGGAGCATGTGGGTGCCCCTTGCCTCCCAGACACGTGCACTTGCACCCCCCTGACCTGGGGAGGCCGTGGAGTGGGGGGGGCAGCAACCCAAGGGCCCCCCACAGACAGCAGGTGGTCCTGGGCTAGTCTCCACCTAGGGCCGCCCTCCCAGCTGGGTGCGCCAGTCCACGCTGCGTCTCTTCCTGAAGCGTCTCTTCCTCCCCTGTCTTTCAGCATCCTCCTGGACGAAGAGGGACACATCAAGATCACAGGTTTGTGAAAGATGCCGTCTCCCCTGGGACTTCCTCTCGGCCTGGGGAATCGGGGACCACCCCAAGCCAAAGCCCGCTCAGCACGCCCACATTTGCCAGATGCTCGTCCCGGTGGGCTGACCATTCCGTAGCCATGGACGGGTTGTTCTGTGTGCGGGGACACCCAGAACCTCAGGCTCCCCGGGCGGTGCCCTGTCCCCTCCCGCCGCCACGCCCTGTCTGGGCTCCCCTGAGTGTTTAGCTCAAACCTCCATGCCCAGGCTGACCGTGAGCAGACATCCAGGATCTCGCTGCGGCGAGCGGGTCCCACACTGTGGTTCCCTCAGCCACGGGCGTTTCTTGGACAGTGGGGGTAGCTGCCCGACGCCCCCTGTTTGCAGCTCAAACCCTGGCAGCCGCCAGCAAGTTAATTCAAATTGGAAACACCCCCTCTGATCGCAGGACACCCCTCTGTGTCAGCGCACACTTCCTGGATGTTGTTACAAGGCACTTCCGAATTTGCAGACTCACGGGACTCCCTCATGCCTGTGGAGTTTGACTTTCCCAGGCTTTGGGTGGCGCTTGGGCAGGTCATGTTTGCACCCAAGGGGGCTCTGCAGCCCTCCCTGGACAGGGACGTCAGTGGCCCACGCAGGAGCCCCCGTGGGACGTCCTGAACATCACCAGACACTGAGGGGCTGCCTGCGCTGTGCTTACGTTTAGATTTCGGGCTGAGCAAGGAGGCCATCGACCACGACAAGCGGGCCTATTCCTTCTGCGGGACCATCGAGTACATGGCGCCCGAGGTGGTGAACCGGCGCGGGCACACGCAGAGCGCAGACTGGTGGTCCTTCGGCGTGCTCATGGTAAGACCCGGCCTGGTGGCCCCAGTGCAGTGGTCGCTGTCCCCCGAGTGGCCCCCGTGCCCAGGTCGGCTCAGAGGTCGGGGACGAGAGGAGGAACGTGGAGCATGAAACGTGCAAACCAGCCCCTGAGCGTGACGTGGGGCGGGAGGCGGGTAGTCCCAGCCAAGCGTCCCTAGTGGCCTCTGTCCCTCCCGAAATCCCACCACTGGGACGTGCATGTGCATACTCTCTGTATATGTGATGCTCTACAGGCTTAGCGTGAGGGTTTTAAGGAATGCAGTGATTCTCTTATTAAAAATATTTTTTTAAGATTTCAAACACAAAGTCCTTGCACTTAGTTGTGAAAATTAACATGAACCAAAGTATACATGGAGTTGAACGTTTCTACGTCTGCACCCAGGAACCCGAATATCTTTATAGCGTGTCTGCACAGACGCTAAGCGGGGTGCCCTGTGGCCATAAAATCTATTCCATAAATAATATAAAATATATCTTTAAAATTTTTCTGGTCCAAGTCATTTAAAACTAAAGAAATAGAAGGAGAAACTGAAAGGAAGAAGGAGCCTCGAAAAGACGTACAAAGGGAAAGGTTGGGAGATCCCGAGTGGAGAGAGGAGAGGCAGGAGGGAAAGGGGGAGGCCTGTCCCCAGCTGACCCCCCCACCCAGCTGCATGCAGGCCCCCTCCGACACCTGCTCCTGGCACAAAGAGAGAGGTGTCACTTCTGGAGGCCTTTCCTGATTCTCCCGGCAGAGTCGGGGGCTCTGTCTTCGGCGTCTACCTTGGCACTCTTGGTGCTATTCTGACATCAGTCATCTTTTATTGTAAGCGTCTGTCTCTGCTGGCGTCTCCCGGCACATGGGGTCCCTGAAGCACCATGTCATCCTCACCCCAGACCCCCAGCCCGGAGAGCAGTGTGTGCCCAGCCAGGTCTGTGCCCCGAGGGACCAGCGCGGGCGCGCAGACACTGGCGTGAGCACGGAGAGGTGCCGACTCAGACCCAGCGCCCTGCCAGCCTCCACCGCCCTGGGTCCCACCCTCCTGGTCCCCAGAGTGTGACCTGGAGAGGGTGGCCCTGCTGCGGCTCTGGCCAGCGTCATTGACACACCCCGCGTTGCCAGCCCACGTGTGTCACCAGCCGCAGGACGTTTCTCACTGAATTGCCCGCGTGTTTGCTGGAGCTGCCCGGTCCTTTCAGAGTCTCAGGACGGCTGGGAAGAGCTGGGACGTGGTCTGCAGGTTCCGGAGCTGTTGTGTCCCCCTCAGCGTGAAGCAGGGGTGGCTGTCACCACGGTGACCACAGATTACATCTGCACAGCACTGCAGAGTTCATAGGGCATGCTCACATCTGATCTGAGCCAGAAGACATGCAAGTTATGCGGGAAGGACTGTATTTTCCTGTGTACAGAAACGAAAACTCTGGCTCCGAGCGTGTTGTCAGAGATAAGCCACCAGACATAGATTTGTTGTATTAAATTGAGGACCTGCAGGTGTGTCTTGCATCCCCTTAGGCCTGTTAATGGGTTACAAAGGATGTCCCCAAGAAGGGAGTAGGCATGATGAGGCATGTCTGACCTCCCTCCTCCTGGCAGGCAATTTAGTTTTAGGATATTCCTTTGGCCACGCGGGGGTCCATTCAGTCAGCCAGTGGGGGGTGAGCCTTAAAATTTTATTTTAGTTCACAGAACCAAATAGGAAAAGAGCTCCCTTTGCTAATATAATTTATTTTATGAGATATTTTAATTTGTATAATCAGCTTATAAATGTTCAGCCTATTTTATGAGATGAATAGCTCATCTGCTAGCATTCGAGCCTTCGGAGCATTCGAGCCTTTCAGCTTAATTATGTTTGTCTCTCTTTAAATTCTCATCTGGACTCTCTTCCTCTAGCTCTTGCTTTCTGTTGCTTACATGTTTATCCGTCGCCTGCAGCGTCCTGCGCTGCGCACCCTCACTCAGGGCGCGGGGTGGGCAGAAAGTTCAGTGTGATAGAGCAGGCTTCAGACATCTGAACTGGCAGAAAAATTTTAATTTCCTTTAAAACTTTGTTTTCAGAAAGCCGACCAGCAATATTAATAAAGACTTAAATATATTGATTTCATTAAGCTTGTAATTTGACTCCTGGTAGCCTATCACAGGGTAACTCCAAATATTAGGCAAACTTTTATGTACATTTCAGTGTTACTTGTAATAGCAGAAAAGGGAAACATCACAAGTGTACAATAACAGACACACTATATGTTCTGGCATAGATACCGTGTTTCCCCAAAAATAAGACAGGGTCTTATATTTATTTTTCCTCAAGAAGACACCCGAGGGCTTATTTTCAGGGGATGTGTATTTTTTTTAAGTATGGTACAACAATCTACATTTATTCAAATATAGTTAAGTCGTCTTCTTCTGGAACATCATCCTAACTCTCCAAACCCCGAATTCCATCCTGAATTTCTTGTGACTCTATTTCCTTTAGAACCATTGGCCCCAATCTCTCACGTCGAGCCATAGAGCTCTCATGGGGCAGATGAGAAGGGCTGCTCGTCTTCTTTACCGCTCCGCAATGAAGTGCACGGGTTGTGCAGATGTGCTGTGTAGCCACACCCGTCACTAGGTCTTATTTTCAGGGTAGGGCTTCTATTGTGCAAATGCTTAGAAATCCTACTAGGGTTTGTTTTATGGGTAGGTCTTATTTTCGGGAAAACATGGTACATATAAAGTGATATTATAAAGATTTTACAATAAGTATTGAAAGTTTTATATTATTCTGTAAAAAAGAAAATTGGATGCAAAGCCTTATCTATGTTTTTAAAAGAAAACAAAGCAACTTGAACAAAGTGCTAGAAGGAACTAACAGCTGTTAGTTGTGGATATTTTTGGACAACGGGATTACGCATGATTATTTTGGTCTTTCTACTTTTGTGTGTATCCCAAGGTTTTCACAATGCATAGGGAAAGTACTGGAAGGTAAATCTGAATGGGGCAGAGCCTCGCGCCATGAAAAACCCACTGAGGGCAAAGCGAGTGAGGCTGGGAGCGTCTGCGCTGAGGCCGCTTTCCCATGACTTGAGCTGACCTTAAAGATGCGGGGTGGGACTGAGGCTTTAGCACATTGCCGTTAGATTCGGGATCTTATTTTCATGATAAAGATTTGTCGCTGCTGCTGCTGCCCTGGTTTCTTTTGTGAGAAGTGGTCAGATGTGCACCGTGCTCTGATAAGGCCACGAGATTCCGGCACCTGCTTCCAGAGTCCACGTGATCCGCATTGTCTGTGCCCAGGAGAGGCGGTGCCAGAATGAAATCCCTGCCCAGAAAAGGCCGCCTGCCTCGGTCCTCTACCACCAGCTCCATCCTAGCAAACACCCACTGACGATGCCATAGTAGCGTGGGGCATGCAGCAGCCCATACCTGCGAGACCACTGCTGCCATGTTGTCCGTAGCAAGTGTCGGCACGGGCTGTTAGCGTGGTGCATCTCACGCGGGGAGCTCTGCCCTGCCCGGCCTGGCACATGAGTGCCCAATGTGAGCACGCTGCCTTCTTCCTCCTCCTCCTCCTCCTGGCCCATCCCCTCCACAGCAGCCACCAGGACGGGACGGGGCCCTAAACCACACACATAAGGTGCATTATGTCCCTAGACCCAGCACCCTACTCTCCTTCTTTCCTCCATTGTCCTAAGCACCTCCTCACCTGCTCAGAGTTTACTGACCATGTTCATCGCTCCCGGCCCCACCCACAGACACGTAAGCCCCTCGAGGGGGTTCTAGCACCGACGCGCCCCAAGCACGCAGGCCACCCTGCACTTACCGATGGAGGTTTTGAGTAAAGGACGGACTGGGGGGGTGGTGGCCCCTCCGGGGTGCTCTGCTGTTAAGTCGGGGCCGTCTGAACAAATGCACCCCCTGCTCTTGTTGCTCTGCAGTTCGAGATGCTCACGGGGTCCCTGCCGTTCCAGGGGAAGGACCGGAAGGAGACCATGGCCCTCATCCTCAAGTGAGTAGTGGGGAGACGCCCCAAGGCTGGGCTGTGCAGTGGGCGGCAGCCGTGGCGGCCACGGGCAGGCTCCGCGTTTCCGTGACGGGCGGGGTGCGCGGTGCAGTCCCTCCCCCACTTCCACCGCAGACAGAGTTTCCATCAGAAGTCATCCAGGACGCCCGGTGGCTGGGTTTTCAGACGTGATGGTGGGTGGCCTTCCAGAAGCACCAGGACTTGGGGACCCTCTGCAGAGAGAACGCAGGAGCAGGTTCCCCCTTCTCTGCCTGGCAGCCCCGTCCCTGTAGTGTCTGAGCCTTCTGGCTAATGTTGGCAGGAAATAGCATCGTTTTGCCCAAGTGACTGAGCACAAACCATGCTTCTGTGTAATCCTCATCAAGAATCACTTGCCAAGCAAATGGATTTGCTCTCAGAACCGTAGAGGGAAGTCTGGCCCCTTGCCCCCTCGTGTGGCATCCTAAACGTGAGCAGGCACCGCTGAGCATGGCCGCCTGAGACAGGCAAGGAGGGAGCAGGTGGAGGGGGACCCAAGGATGGGGGCCGGCCCCAAATCAATTCCTCCCTGCTAAGCAAGCGACCGAAATAATAGCCGCTGGAGGGAAAAGTCATAAAGATGTTTGCCCGCGTGATCGGCTCTGCAAACTGTTTGCAAATGGACATGTGCCTTTTATAAAATCAAGAGGCACCTAAAACACCACAAGTTGAGTTTTGCAACTTATTTAATAGGTCATTATAGAAATGAGAGAAGAGAGATGCATGAATGAAACCCTGTGATGAGGACCCTTTTGCAAAGCTGGGCTGTCATTCTTCCATGTAATCAGCCTTGTCCTCTGTCAGGTGACCTTGAATTGCAGACACCTGTGGCCGCAGCCCCCGGTCTCTGTGGTGATGACCTCTGTCTGAACTTTAAGGGGGAATGAGGTCTTAACTTTCTCTAAAGCTAGAATAATCCCCTCAGCAAGTCACAGGTGTGGCCTTGGGGACTGCCACTTGGGAGGGACAGAGAACTTCTGAAGGGATAGCGCCAAGTTCTGGGCCTGGGCTTCTCGGTGTGGTCCCAGGACCGTGGACGCCCTGAGACCAGCCAGGCGCTTGCAGGGCCTCCCTTCCCAGTTGCCTTCACGGCGTCTCGCCAGGCCGAAGGCAGAGCCCGGCGAGAAAGCCCCGCTGTCCCCTGTGGAGCCAGGCAGAGGCCTGCCAAACACAAAACTACACCACTAAGGGCTTTTTTTCGGTTTTGGAAAACAGAGATAATTTCTATTAACAATGTCACGTATGTTAACGGTGTTATTATTTTTAATGACTTTATTCTTAAATGGTAAATGATTTTCATTAATAATAAAAGTATTTATTTGTTAAAATGAATTATTAAATGGCAATTATAAAAATTTCCCTGTTTGAATTCTGAAGATGGGTCCTGAGACCAAACGTTCGTGCGCTGATGCCCTGGGTGACTCTGGGGTCTTTCGGTGCTGGCCGAGAAGGACCTATTTATGGCTTCTCTTTGTCACCCTAAAGCCTGACCCTAAACTACGATTCTGTGTTTCAGAGCCAAGCTAGGCATGCCGCAGTTCCTCAGCATGGAGGCACAGGGTCTGCTGCGAGCCCTCTTCAAGCGGAACCCCTGCAACCGGCTGGGTAAGCGTCTCCTGGCGCCCCTTCCCCCGCGGGGACACTGAAGCAGGGGCCACCTCCTACTCCAGGCAGCTCTCACCGGGCTTCACATTTACCGGAGTCTGAAAACAGCCTTATGTGGAGGTCAAAATATTAATACTGTCACACACAGCCCGAGCTCCGAGGACACGAGGTCTCGTCATGATTTCCGAAACACAGAGTCCCTGCCTGTCCGTGCTGATTCCCCAAGCACGCGTTCATTTCCTGTGTGTGTGTGTGTGTGTGACAGTGTATGGAGGGTTCTCTGAGCTGGTTTGGAAGGTCTCAGGGACTGGCTCTGGAACATCCAAGAACTGGTCTGTAATTACTGTTCTTTTAACAGAAAACAGAAGGCACACGATTAAGGAAGAGAAGGCAAATGTTAAATCAGGAAATATTTCATTTGGGAAAAAACTGAGACTCACCTGCCTGCCTTCTTACCTCAACCCAGGAGGAAGATCAGACCCTTTTAGTGGCTTTCCTGCGTCAGCTTTCATTTGAGGGAAATTTGTGTCAATTTGTGTTCCTTCGGTTATTAAAAATGAAACTAATATCAAAAGTACCATCTTACTCCACAAGAATATTTTCAGAATGTACGAGCTAATTTATGTGCAACTACTTCGTGATCTTAGGAAAAAGGGAGTTAAGGTGATTTTAAAAAATCAATATTGATGCATTTAAAATATTGAGTAATTCACATGAAATTCATGTTATGAATTATTATTGTATTCGGCTAATTAGACATATTTACGTTCAACTTCTAATCCGGATTTTATGATGTAAACAACTACTCCTTCTTAGTCATTCGTTTTCAAAATGATTCTTTGCTTTATAGCGAGATCCCTCTTCGTTGCCTTTGGGTGGCGATTCTCACAGGAGAAACGCACAGGCCAGGGGTCGGGCGGCGGGAGCCAGGCAGGGCTTTCCTGGGGGAGAACCCAGGCGGAGAGACTCCCCGGGCAGCAGCCTCCCCAGGAGACATCGGGGACATGGCCAGACAGAGGGACAGAAGCAGCTAGCTTTTCTGTGTCTGGCGGTGAACTTTACACTTGCCAGACTCTAAGCGTCGTGGAGTCAGATCTGCGTGCTTCGCTGGGGCACCGCCGGCCGGCAGGGCAGCTGGAAGAGCCGGGTGTCTGTGCTGCACACTGTTTATCTGACAGCGTGACGTGCTCCCTAACAGAAGCGTGTGCAGGATGCATGGGTGACCCCAAAACAGCCTCTGTTATCACCAGCGGGGTGATGGAGCTGCTCCGGGGAGACTCCGGGTTGGGTGACAGAGGCTGTGCGGTGTGCTGGGCTGGCGGGGTGCGTGCCAGGCCCAGGACACTGATGCGCACAGTCATGGCCGCGAAGGACAGCGGCTCATCTGAGGGCACGTGTGGTTTCCTCGCGCCTGAGCGGTGGGAAAGGCTGGAGGGGACGCAGGGGGACCGAGGGCCAAGTCTGGGAGTGAGACACGGCTGCACACCGGCAGGGGGCCCCGGAGGATGCAGCCGAGGGGACGCCTCTGTCTTGATTCTCGAGACAGTTGTCCTGGTGGCCACGTGGTCATGAATTAGGGACAGACCCGCGGGCAGGTGGGCACACTCCAGGGAGAGCCCTGGGGGGGGCCTCGCCTTCCGTGTCTTCCGTGTGCGGGGCCAGGGCCCTCCCAGGCGGAATCCTCTGTGGCTCAGAAGGGTTTGCAGATCCAGGAATTTAAAAGACTTGGCTAAGAGAAAGGTGAGAAGGCGAGAAAGGGGCCCCGGCAGCCCCGCAGTGCACCCTGTAAATGCGGAGGCAGTGCCAGAGGCAGGCCCTGGGCACATCCCCGTCCCCTCTGGGCTCAGCCCTGGGGGCGGCAAGAGGTGATGAACGTCCCTGAGGGAGGGGGTGCTTCTTGCCAGTGGGCGTCACAGGGCTGGGTCCGTGGGTGCGTCATGACTCGAGTGAGCTCCTCTTCTGATAGAAGTCTATACCGTAGTCATTTCTAGGAACGGTCGTAAACGTATCTTGCTGTGCAAGATGAGTTTATTCTCTCTCGACTCCCCTGGAGGACAGGGAGAGTTACCGTGAGCATGAGATGCACGGAGCCTGCTTCCACGCGGCTTTGCTGCCCCAAGGCCGACAGCTCTTTCGCTCATCCCTGACGAGCATCTATAGCTGCTCTGGAAACTGCTGGGATATTCTAGGACTCCCGGAGAAGGCGAGGAAAAGGTTAGGAAGGAGTTCGGCGTGCTGATGAGCACAAAAATAGCACAGCAAATAAACGCCCATCGACCATCCCCGGCGTGATGCGTTCGGAGAACAGCTGCTGCCTACGGCTCATGCGCTGGCAGGTTCTCTGTGTCTCCGCTTCTGCTTTCCTGTGCAGAGTTGGTCTCCAAAAGGTGCGCTTTAGTGACTTCAAGCACGGTCCATCCTGCTCCCCAAGTCTCATCCCAGTTTGCAGTGGCATTGCCAGGCCCTCCTGCCACAAGCCAAGCCTGGGCAGCCTGCTCCAGGCCGAGCAAACGGTCCCAGCCTCGCACTGGGAGCCAGTCGGTTCCAAACCAGCCCTGATACCAGGAGAGGCACAAGTGGGCCGGGGCCTGTCCGGGGAGCTGGCTGCCGTGCTGCACGCGGCTGGGCCCGGTCTGCCCCCAACTCCCAACCAGCCGTGATCCAAGCGACACAGACAACTGCCAAGCCAAGGTTTTAAACTTTAGATGGACAAAGTTTCAAATTGGCAACAAAAAACCTTTAAAACTAAAAAAGTAATGTGCAGATGACGTGTAACTGATGAAGAAATAGAAAAGCAGACCTAGGATTTAAATCAATGATGGAAGTTGCCAGCGACGGTTACTAGGCACTAAAAGTGCACCAGTTAGGAGACGCCTTCAGCACGTGATCAGCCCAGCTTAGTCTGAACGTTCCCAGAGGAATTAGAGATGGATTTTGTGTGACTCTAAAGCGACACCACCAACAACAAAAATGTAAATATCTCAAAGGAGTCCCAAAGCTATCTGTGGACACAAAGTCACAATGAAAATATTTTTGGCAGATGCACAAGCCTTCTGGGAATGGTTCACTGAGAATTTAGAAGCCCACGATGAAGTGAATAGATGGATTGCCTCGCTGACAATGTAAAGGAGAAGAGCTGGGTATATCCGGTGCAGGGAGAGACTGAGCCCATCACGGGCACTGTGCTGCGTTTTAAGACCATGCATCGGAAGTTCCAACTGGCTGCAAAATTACACCCTTAACCAAAGTGTAGAAATTTGGGATGTGCATCCAGAAAAATACTTTCAGTGATATCCCATCTGGAGATGGACCACAGGTGATAAGGACAAACATAAGCAGGTGTTGTTACTGCAGGGAGCAAGCATGATTGCCTGAATCTACCGTCCCATGCAACTTTTTTATTTTTTTTTTTTTTGAGACAGAGTCTCACTCTGTTGCCCTGGCTAGAGTGCCATGGCGTCAGCCTAGCTCACAGCAACCTTAAAGTCCTGGGCTCAAGCGATCCTCCTGCCTCAGCCTCCCAAGTAGCTGGGACTACAGGCACGCACCACCATGCCCAGCTAATTTTTTTCCTATATACTTTTAGTTGGCCAATTAATTTCTTTCTATTTTTTAGTGGAGACGGGGTCTCGCTCTTGCTCAGGCTGGTCTCAAACTCCTGACCTTGAGCAATGCGCCTGCCTCGGCCTCCCAGAGTGCTAGGATTACAGGCGTGAGCCACCGCGCCCAGCTGTTCCATGGAACTTTTAGTTCATGTCTACCTGGCATCAGGGAACTCAGTGACAAATCGCCAAGCCCAACTAACAGGAGAGAATTTTAGTTTTCTGCCCTGACCGTGTCTGTCCCGTACCTGTTCTCACCGATGCTCTGTGATCTTGGGGTGCAGCCTCCTCCTAGAACAGAGTGAGATTCGCAGCGTTCTTGGTCCGGATCCCGTAGCAGGCCCGTGGTGATTCAGATATCAGCACACACACTCCCTGATCCTCCCCGCCCGGAACTCCGCTCACTGCTATTTGTCAAATGTGTTGAGTCTAGATAAAAAGGGAGGTCCAAGGACAGCGTGGCCTATTTTAGCACCTTTCAGGAGAGGATAAATAGGGCTGGAATCCGAAATAATACACCCACCTGCCCTGGGAAGGTTGATGCAGGCTTTGAAGAACTGAGTGCACAAGTTTTCCTTCTGTTTCATGTTTTCCACCTTTAAAACACCTATAAATTTTTAGTAATAACCAAAGTGTGCACAGGTGACCCTGTTTGCTAAGGCCTCAAAACTCAGACATGGACCAGGCATGGTGGCTCACGTGTAATCCCAGCACTCTGGGAGGCTGAGGAGGGAGGATCGCTCAAGGTCAGTAGTTCAAAACCAGCCTGAGTAAGAGCGAGACACTGTCTCTACTAAAAATATAAAGATATTATCTGGACAACTAAAAATATATATAGAAAAAATTAGCCAGGCATGGTGGCACATGCCTGTAGTCCCAGCTACTCAGAAGGCTGAGGCAGGAGGATCGCTTGAGCTTAGGAGTTTGAGGTTGCTGTGAGCTAGGCTGACACCACAGCACTCTAGCCTGGACAACAGAGTGAGATTCTGTCTCAAAAAAAAAACAAAAAACTCACAGATGGTGCAAAATCTCACTGCAGCAGGAGGAAGACAGGAAAGATAAAAATGTGTCTATTCAGTGACCCAAGAAAGCCTGGCACATACTAATGACAATTTTGTAGTTACACCAATGCCTGTATTTCCTTTGCACCTCACCGTTTTAAATTCCCGCAGACCGTATTTGCAATTGATGACTGAGGGTGAAATATAACGGGTACAAAATGTGAAGAAGTACAGCCAGCTGGTGGCCACGCAGGGCGTGTGCCCAGGGCTCTGAAGCGTCTGCTCAAGTCAGCCACCAATTGAGGGTGCTTCTGGCCGTGCATCCAGCAGTCACCAAACAAAAGAGCCGGGAGAGGTGCAGAGCAAAGGCCAGTTTCCTCTTACCTAGTCGTGGCGACCAGAGGACTCTCCATCCCGAGCGTCGCAGGAGGCTACTCGTGGACAGGCCCGGGAGGGCTGCTCGGAAGCATCATCACAGCAGCCTCTGATCACCCGTCACGGACCCTGCCAGGTGTGGGGGGTGCAGAGGCCTCAGGGTTTACAGGGAAACAGGGAGACAGACTCGGAAATCCAGAGGGACCCCAGCGTGGGGGCTGAGGACGAGGCTTCAGCGGAGTCTGGCGGGACCACCCTCAAGGCCCGTTTCTATGGCGCAAACCTCCAGCATGGCCTTGAGCAAGTTACCAGCGGACTTCAGCCTCTGCCCCGGTCTGTAGGTGGGACGGTGCCTGCCGCCACTCGGGCGTGGGCTGATGAGATGCTCGTGTGCCGTCTGCCCCTCGTCCTCAAGGAGGAGAAATTCCTGAGCCTGAGACTCCACCTAATTCCTTCATCAGTGTATTTTCATGCCAAAGTACGGCATTTACCCAAATCGCTGGATCTAATAGTGGCGAAACTGCCACCCAGTGAGTTTGGTCAAATCAGTTCTTTCCAAGCCAGCGGCCCGGCTGAGGGGGGAGGTGGCCCTGGGCCTGTGTCCACCCAGAGACCGTTCTTGAGGCCAAGGCAGCTCCTACCCTCTTCTGTGGTGACTGCAGTGTCTCAGGACGACCTTGCTCTGCCCTTCACGCCCCACTGCTCTCGGTTTCCCCTGCAGTGACAGCCGCCCTCCCTGGAGCTGGGACTCGGTGGAGTGTGGCCGGACAGATGCAGACAGAGGCTCTGGCTTGGGGCAGAGTCACAGCGGGGAGGTGGCGTCAGAAAAGGACCTCTGCACGCAGAGCAGGGGGAGCCCGGGCCTCAGGGACAGAAACTTTGAGCAGAACTGCAGCAAGCTTCCATAAGCTCCCAACCCCCACAATTCCCTCCTGTAGTGTCGTGGCCCGTTTGCAGGACGGGGGATGGACACATAACACAAACAAACACACAAAGAAAGACACGGACACACATAAAGACGGTACAAGACTGCAGCGCTGAACGCACCAGTCCTTTTATTCTTATACCCTAAAAATCAAAGTTACTTCCTTATACTTGACCACCCAGGCATTGCAACAATGGCCATAAATTCCGGAACACGTAGCCTAAGGACACAGATGTCCCATGACTCGGAGTCTTAATGCGGTTGCTTAAGTCTACGGCCATAAGCCAGAGTTTGAGATAAGCACAGATAAGCAATGCAGCCACAAAGGGAAACTTTCCGTTCCCATCCCTTTTGGCCTGGCCCCCTGTGGCTGTGCCTGTCTTAGGTTGTTCCTCCTGAGAGAAATCTTACCTGTCATTGACTACCAGCCATCCCATGAGCTCGAGTGGTACCCATAAGGGCAAGATGTTTATCAAGTGGCCTCCAGACCCCCAGGACTGTGGGGCTGGGCAACATTTGCTTATGTGCAGAAGCTCAAACTCTTTGTTATGCCTTCAAGCAGCAACCCTGTTTGTTAGGTGAACCTAAGCCGGAACGTATGACTCTTATGCCGCTCTGGGCTGGGCACGTATTCCTCCTCCTAAGATTAATTCTTAAGCTGCACAATTATATGGCAAGTCCGCTACAAGTAGTAACATCCTGCATGAACGTGAACATAGCACATTTGTTACAGCGAATGAAGCAGTGTTGACACATTATTACCGTCACACCAGGTTCCCTCTGTGGGGCACCCTGACGACTCTGGCAGGGGTGTGATGACATCCCCTGTTGCAGAATCCTTGTCCTAAGACTCTCTGTGCTCTGCCTCCTCACCCCTCCCTCCCCCATCCCAAGGGTCTTAGGATTTCAATTTAAGCAGCAAAGTAAGGGAAGCTTAGGTAGAAATAACAGGCAAAGCAGTGCCATTTGTCACAAGTCTCCAGGTAAAAACAGTCACCTGTGTTGAGCAGCCTCAGGTGTGGCTGGGCGTGGACAGGAGGCCCTGGCTTCCCCCGGGACTCAGTCCCGCCTGAATTCCTCTCCCCTCCCTGGCAGAACCCCACAGCAGCCTTGTGAGGCCCCCGCTGTGGCAGCTCCCTCCAGCCCTTCTGCACGGGGCAGCCTCCCGGGAGGACCCGCCTGAGGCTGACACTCCTGGGCCTCCCCCAGGGGTGTCCCAGCTCCTCGCACCTGGAGCAGGCAGCCTGGCCGGCCTGTTCCCCTCTTCTCTCTGCCACCTCTTGCCTCCCCAGCCCAGGTGGGACCGGGCCCCTCCCCGTCCCGAGCCCTTGGGCCGAACGGTGCCCCCTGAGCGAGAGGCCGGGGCAGGCCCCACCCCGAGCAGCGCTGTGCGGGAACTGCCAGGGATAACCCTGGTCTTGGACTTGGACTTGCTCTGAAGCAGAATCTCTGCTTTGTCGTTGCGACAGGTGCTGGCATTGACGGAGTGGAGGAGATTAAGCGTCACCCTTTCTTCGTCACCATAGACTGGAATGTAAGTCGCGTGCCCGGTCCCCAGCTGCCCACGGGTGACGGGGAAGTGGGTGAGGGACGGGGCAGCTGCGTGGCAACAGCCGTCCTAGGAGGCCGGACTGCGCAGGTCACAGGTGAATGGGGCTCGTCACCTGCAGGCAGGGGGCTCTAGGACCCTCCCATGGGCTGGCGAGGTGAGAGGCACAGGCTAGTGGTCCCCTCCTGCCCCAGGCCTGGCGTCCCTTAGAGACACAGCTGGAGTGGCCCCCGCAGCCCGGCCCAGCCTCCCCGAGGCCGGAGTCTTGCTGGTTGGTCCAGAGGACTCGCCTTGCAGCCCGTCCAGGGTCCCGAGGAGTCCGCCCTGCCGGGACCCGCTAGCACGGGGCTGGAGGCAGGAGAGGGTGCGATGCTGCCTTTCAATCTTCCATCAGGCCGATGCCCACGTAGGAGAGGTCACATTAAAAAGAAATGCCACGTCGTTAGACAATAAACTAGCACTTCTGCCGAGGGGGCGGCGATGCCTCCTTTTCCACTTCTCGAGCCAGGCTGGACAGGGTCTGAGAAGTCCCTGCGGTCACTTCTCGCGCAGTTGCGGCTGTGCGTGTCAGAGCCTGTTTCTGCCCCACTGCCAACCGGGGAGGGGTGAGTGCGGCCGGCTCTGCTGCGTCTGCCGAGAGCTAGGCTGTGTCTGCGTCTGAACGAAGGCGAGCCTCCCCCGGTAGCTGCTCCCAGCCTTTCCTTAGGTCAACGCCAAAACAATTGCTGCTGGGATTTTTTTCTCCTGAGCTAACACATTAACCTCAGAGGATTTTAATGGAACATTAATATTTTAAGAAATGCAAATGCCCTTCAGAGACAGAGTTTGTTATCCACTTGCCTGTCCACTCCGTCTTCTCTCCTCGTGGAGTTTGGTGCCATGAGGCGGCACCTGTGGCCGACAGGTGGGCGGTTCCTGGTCTGACCCCGAGAGCCGTTAGCGGAGTTATCGGAGTCCGCGCATCCCCTCCTCTTGAAACCGCGCCCCGCAAACATGCAGACTGGGGAAGAATGTTCTGACTGTAGAACTTTTATTAGATTAGGCTTCTTTTCGAAAGTAAGATTAGAGAGAAGCAGGTAAAATTTCAGGATATCTATAGCCTCCCAGCCAGGTTTAAAAAAAAATTCTGTTCAAAGACGAAATAAAAATCAGGTTGTCACACCTGTCATCCTAGCTCTCTGAGAGGCCAAGGCAGGTAGATCGCTCAAAGTCAGGAGTTCGAAACCACCCTGAGCAAGAACAAGACCCTGTCTCTACTAAAAATAGAAAGAAATTATCTGGACAACTAAAAATGTACAGAAAAAATTAGCCGGGCATGGTGGTGCATGCCTGTAGTCCCAGCTACTCG
>VBSM01000361.1:106093917-106106001 GCA_008086735.1 Cheirogaleus medius | reverse complement strand
TGTCTCACGCCTGGGGAGATGGATAACGGGGCTTGCTGGGGTGGGGAGGGAGGGTGGGAGCTGCAGTTGGGAGGAAAGGGAAGCCCCCGTGCCCCAAGGGACCACTCACAGGCGCTGCAGACCAAGGCTTAGCCCAGCCCCGGGTGGAGTCACTGGGGGGGGCCGGAGGGGCTTGCAAGTGGGGCAGCAGCAACCCTGTGAAATGCCCGGAATTTTAACAGCATAATGGATTTTGAAAACTGTGCGAGATTGGGTCAATGTGCATCCCAGAATGCCCAGGCCTGGCAAGCTCTGAGCAGAAGACGCCTTTTTCTGCGGCGACAAGAACCTCCTTTAGGCGGCTCGGGTGTGCAGGGCACCTCCTGGTCTCTGTGCTGGGAGAGCAGACACGGTCCCTGGACTCCCGCGCCAGGGAGGTCGCTCCTGTGTGCTATTTGGAAGCTACCAGAGTAGAATTAAGGCTGGAGCATTTCTTTTGTTGCTTTTAGCACTTATTTTATTATTTTATTTTGCTTCTGTTTGGGTTCTGAGCAAAGCCCCTGATTCTTTGGACGCAGCACCCTTACTCTCCTCTCTGTGCTCGCTGGAGTGACATAGGCAGAGAGACCGGAGCAGTGGGGGGGGCCTCACTCTGTCTGGCGCCCTGAGTTCAAGGAGTCCACGGGCGGTAGAGGAGCCGAAGCATCACTTTGGGGCTAATTCATTTATTTGATTAATAAGGCATGGCGCCTGCCCGGGGCCTGTGTGTGCAAGGCGTGCGTGGCGTGACGATCAGGAGGTGCAGCTCCGTCCTCAGGTGTCTGCTGTTGCGTGACGCCATCGTCCAGGCACGGAAGAGGCGTGTGGCAGGAGCGTCCGGAGAGAGAGACACTGCCTGACACGAGGAAGTGGAGTCAACCAGGAGAGGGCCCGGGGGAGGGGTGGGGAGAGGGATGTTCCCGACAGAGACCTACGGGGGTGTCTTCACGCCCGCAGGTGCTGGGGCCCCTCACTGTCCCCGTCTCAGTTGATCCCTGGTGAGTCACGGCTGCCTGTGCGCTCTCGTGTGACCGTAGCCGCGGTGGCCGTCGTGTGTCCTCTTGGCGAACCCAAGAGCACACCCGGCAAGGCTTCACCCCATGCTGGAGAAAGCAGCGGCTAGCGTGCAGGCTGTTTGCAGGCATTTATTTAGAAGGTGGTCTAACCCCATGATGCATTTGTCCCGATGTGCCCGCACGTTTCTCAGTAGCTCGGACAGCCGGGAACCGCGGTGCAGAGCTGCCGATACCGACGGGAGTCCCCTCCGCAGTGCAGACACGCACAAGCGACGGACGGGAGGACAGTCCCCCACTGCCAGCTTTCTGCTGGGTGCTCCACCCAAGTGCTCGCCTCAGGATCCAGCTGGGAAAATACAAGGGAATTTATTTCACTTTCTGCTTCCTTCTGTGACCGAAAACTGCCAGCGGACCTTTTTATTTTTAAGTACACGTCAGTCATCCGACAACTGTCCCCTGGGATCTTCGGTGACCTGCTAGAACAGGTCTGTCTGTCAACAATAGAAGTGAGGGGACCAGAGGAAGTGTGGGGACGCAGACTGTGGGGACACGGGAGAGTGGGGACGCAGGAGTGTGGGTGGCTGCCTTGCATGTCCTGCTCCGCCTCTTAACCTGCCTTGAGAGCTGAGCAAACTCGCACCTGCCGGGACGCCCTCCTTCTGGAAGCTCACCCCGTTTGACTAGGGCAGGGACGATTACAAGTCAATTACAGACTAAACCCTCCGCAGAGGGTGAGTAGAGTCCGGCAGATATTAGCTGTGTTACTTTCCCCGTGGCTGAAGCAAAGCTGAGAACACAGAATTAGCAGGAACTCAAAATGAGCTTTAGGAACGTTCCTCTCCACAGGAACACACGCTGGCTGAGGAAGGCTCCGCCCCGCCTGGCGTCCCTGCAGTGAGAATTGGGGTGGAATAAATGGTTTTCAGGCAGAGAACGACGATCACACAGACACACAGTCCCCGGGAGGGGGACATCTGCTTATCGATGTCTTTGTTTCCGGACAATGTCCAGGACCTGTGTGGTTTAACAGTGACTTTTATCATCACTGTTATTAGTTAGTAATTAATCGCTAATACCAGCAGCTTAAGCTTGAGTTGCTCCTGTGCATTCAGAAGCCATCCCGAGCACATCATCCACTGTTACTCTGTGGGACAGGAGTGATTCCCTGAGCAGCCCAGGGCGCGGGCGTGAGGAGGGTGCCCAGTGGGGCCCGGGGGTCTGCAGCCTGGACTCGCCTGTCCGTGTTGCGGTGGGAGCAGAGGGAAGGGCTCCAGGTGTCGGGTCGCCTGGCCTTCGCGCCCGCAGTGAGTGTTTGCGGCATTGCGCAGACAGGGGGGTCTAGTGGTCTGGGGGCTGTCGGCTGTAGCCGGGGGTCGCCACACAGCACTTGCCCCCGTTGGCGGCAGGAAGATTGTATCAACTCATGCCTGTGTGGAGCCCCCAGGACAGCTCGCCCTCCCAGGGCGCCAACGAGGGCTCTCTGCACGGCAAGCTGTCACCCTCAGCTTTAGCAGTTTTGTGAGCCCAGACACTCTTGTCTGAATCGCTTGCCTGAGGGCGAACCGAGCAGACGCACCCCGCTCCTCCGTGGGCCAGGACGCCAGACCCGTCACCACGCTTTGAAAATCATTTAAATTCCTTCCACGGCCTCTTCCGTCCTGTCTTCCCTCTGCATCTGCGTATTTCTGTGTTTCCATTTCAGGAATGATCTATAAATGCGCCCTGTGCCTTACTGGGGCGCATTAATCTGAAACACGGAAGCCAGGCTGGCTGCAGGGGCAGGTGTGAGAGCCCATGACCCCAACCCGAGCCAGCGTCCTCTGCCACTGCCCAGCTCCCATTGTGTCACTGTCTCTGTCCTTCCCTCCCTTCTGGAAGGTCTGTTAGGTGTGGGTAGCATCCAGGTGGACCTCCCTGCTCGGAGCTTCCTCACGGGTACCTGTTAGACGTGAAACCTGACTCAGCGTTGCTGCCAGACTGTGTCGTCCTGTCGTCCCGGGACTAACGAGATGATTTAGGTTGACACCTGGCGAATTGGGTCAGAGACCCCATTTTCTTTCCATCAACGTGGGCCTGAGTTGTCCAGGGTTGGGGTGGGGAATCCGGGTCAGAGTTGCTGATGTAAAATCCTCAGACTCAAACTCCTAGGTGAGGTGCTGCTGCCGTCTGATTTTCCATTTAACCCTGCGTGTGGCAGTTTGCATTACAAAACCAGAGGCAAGATTACCTTTTCCTACAGCCTCAAACCCACTCTTTGGTTTGGACACAGGGAAAGAAAAGTTGTTTATAGTAATAACACATTAGCACTTTCCAGAACGCGTATGCCACTGCAGGAGGAAACTGACCGGCCTTTAAGATTGCGACAAGCATCACGGAAGCCATCCAGAGGGCCAGAGTGACAATCGTGACAATAGCCCCATGTGGCCTGCACAGAACCCCCACTGCCTGCCGAGACCTGGATGAAACTGCAGCAACCTCGGGGACAGGGTCGCGTGGTGTGGTGGCCCCCAGCGGGTTGTGTTCACAGACGTGATCACAGACCAGTGCTACGGGGGAAGCGGGTCTGCGTGGAAGTGACCCCCTACGCAGAAGGGCGCCCCAGCCCTCAGGCAGCTCTGGGTCCGCGCCAGCACGCAGCACCTCTGGTCACGTCAAGGCTCCCTAGGGAAGCGCCACGCTCACAGAGGAGGTTTGCAGACAGCAAAGGGAAGCAGAGGTGTGCTTGCACGTGCAACCCCACAAGGCCCAGGGTTGTTCACATGATCCAAACCTGCTGCATGACCACCTGGGCCACGTGACCCACTCAGAGGGCACTGGGGGTGACTTCCAGCACCAGGTGAGGCATGGAGCGGGCAGAGGAAGGAATGGGACCCGGAAGGGCCACGTGGCACCGCATCCTGGGATGCAGGGACCAGTCCTGGGCTACACGTGACTGCTACACATGAGGACGGGCTGCTCTCAACCCAGGGGTCTCGTCCACGGAAACCCCAGTGCCGGGTCACAGATCTGGATCTTCTGGACACGTCCGGTTCAGATTATTTCTCTTGATGAGTAAACACGTGAGAGGTGGGGAGGCGACGGCCTGCAGGTGTGACCCTCCCCTGCTGGAAGAGCCGGGAGTCCGAAGGGTTGAGATCGAGTCTGTGCTTTCCGGAAGTTTGAATTCTCAAACCATTGTTTGCACATCTGCGACTTGAGGACGCAGCACCTGCCCCATCGGTGAAGGGTGTGGCAGGTGGAGACCAGGCAGGGCCGCCAGCCTCGCCCGTGGCTCCCAGGGGGACGAGAAGGGCTCCGAGGAGAGTGGCCGTCACCTTGACACACAGCTGCTTCCTGGTGAAGCCAGCCGTGCCTTGTCCTGTTGACAGCTGAGTGGAAGCGAGGCAGGAAGGGAGCGGGGAGGAGAGAGGGAAGGAAACAGACGACGCCAGGGCTTCCCAACGTCAGTAGAGTGGATGTTCGGGGACGCTCTGTTGTGGGCTGTCCTGCCTGTGCCCCCCAGGTGCCCGCAGCACTCACACCGGTGTGACAACCAGCAGCGCCTCCAGGTGTTGCCGAACGTCCCAGGTGCGCAGTCCCTCAGTGGAGAAGCACCTGGCTGAAGACGTTGTTTTATCAGCCCCTGTGACGGGGCAGGTGTGGGTGGGATGCCCACCCCTTCCTCGTGCTCCCTGTGGCCCTTGGGGCCGTGCAGGAGGGCGGCCAGGGCTGGGGCGCAGCAGGGGACTCGCACCTGCGCGTGTGAGCTCAGCTTTCCAGAGGCAGACGTTTCGTGTTTTGTTCTGTGTTTAGTGGAAATCTTGTGTGCGTAAATTCCTCCTCATAACAAAGTAGGAGCCCAGCTCTGTGGCAGGTCCTGCCTCTCTCTGTCTCCCTCCCCAGCCCTTGCATGCAGAGGGGGAGGGCGGGACTCTGCCTCCAGCTGGGCGCCTTCACTCAACAACCCGCTCACAGGTGGGGAGGGCAGCAGGCTGCTCGGCTGGGCTCAGTGCGGACTGGGGCTAGCGGGGCCGAGCTCCCGGGCTGCTGAGACATCCTGCGGCAAGTGCAGCTGGGAGTTTATTCCTGCCCGAGAGTGCGTCACCTGGGAGAGCAGCATCTTGCTATTTCTGGAAAGGGCTTGAAGATTCCTAATGCAAGCTGTTCACCCAGGGCAGGAAAGGACCAGATAATTGGGGGCTGAATTAAATCACGGTTTCTCCTCTGTTGGCTCCCAAGTGCGTGTGCCCTGGGGTCCTTCCCTCCCCCCTCCCCTCCCACAGCTGCCCCCAGCCCATGCCCAGCCCCAGTTATGGGGAGGTGACCCCGCCCTCCTCCCTGTCTGCCCCCACTCACCCTTGGCCTTGGACAAGTTACTCTTCCTCGCCTAGCCTCAGCTTCCTCATCTGATGAAGCCAGGAAAGCTGCAGCCCCGCATCACTGAGAGATTTAGAGCAGACTCGCACTCGGTCACTGTGTCGTTTCCCTGCCCTGCCCCCATCGGGGTCCCCACTCAAGGGCCGAGCTCCACACCTGGGAAGCAGAAGTGCCCGAGAAAGGGCCTGGGAATCGGTGTTTTCAGCAGACACCTGGGGAACCCCCGGCCAGGCGGGATTAGGAAACCTTCGTGCTCAGGGGGTGCAGTGAGACCCCCACTCCTCCCGGCTGCCTGGGACCCACCGGCCCCGGGGTCCCACGCCTTCTGTTTCCAGACGATCTGCCCACAGAGTGTCCTCTCCTGAATCCACCCCGCACACCCTGCTCCAGGCCCCCAGCCCTCGCAGGCTTCCCCCCTCCTGGCACGCTCCTCCGTGACACGCCAGGTTCCCACACCTCTGCCTGGCTTCCCTAAACGGAATCAGCCCGGCAGAATGGGCGGCGGCCTCGACATTGAAAACAGCACGTCAGGTTTGGAAAGCGGTGTCAGAAAGGCAGCCCCAAGACGGGCGCGGTGCAGGCTGTGACGTCGTGTGTCCTGTCGGAGGCTGTACGCGGGAAGTAAGTTCCGCCCGGCCGAGGCTGTGGGAAGATGCGGGCGCTCCCGCGGGCCCTGAGCAGGGGGTCCGGGCTCCGTGGTTGACCCGTGACATGTGACACGCCGAGGTCCCCTGGGCACAGGCCTGGTACTCAAGGACCCTGGAGGGCTCCCCGCCTAGTTCTCCCAGTGTCCCCACAGGGCTGCTGTTCCAGGGTGCCGGCTCTGCAGTCCTGGATGGAGGAGGGGGCCAGGTGGCCCTCCCCACCGTCTCCTGGGCGGGAGCCAGCAGGGCTGTCCTGTAGGATTCTGCTTGGAGAAAAAAGTTCTTCTACCAAAAAGAATTCTGAAAACTGTTGCCCTAAAATGAAGAACACTTAGCATGTCCCCAAACCCTTATATCTCGAACTACGCCTTTTGTATATTTCACGTGATGTATAATTATAGTTATCTATAATACGTATAATATATGAACGTATTGCACTATATATTTTATATATTCATACGTATTTCGGAGTAGCCAGACGAAGGCCGACACAGCGCATGGTAAGAGCATCCGTGCCTCCCGCAGCAGGTTTCTGGTGTTCTGGTCTTTCCGGGGTTCCCCAGCGCCCTGTCGTCTGTCCTTGCAGAAGCTGTACCGGAAGGAGATCAAGCCGCCGTTCAAGCCAGCGGTGGGCAGGCCTGAGGACACCTTCCACTTCGACCCCGAGTTCACAGCGCGGACACCCACAGGTGTGTGTCACAGCGGTTCTCTCCGTGGGTGGATTCTTCTACCTGACTCCTGAGGGACAGGTATCCAGGAACCAGACTCCTACGCCCACGGGTGCTTTCCACGGAAAATAACTATCAGTTCTGACTGGTTTTCTTGTTTTCTGTGCTCGGTGATAGAGGTTTGAGTGGTAGAACCAACCTGTGCCCCTCCCTAGGTGACATGCACTTTGGAAATCGTTAAGGTGGTCTAGAGACACCAGATGCTAAGAATGTGGTATTCCCTACGCTCCCTGACAATTCTGTCCTGAGGTTATTGGAGGCTTTTTATCTCAGTCTGGAGTGGGTAGGGGTAGAAGATTGTGATTAAGAATGTTTAATACATTCATAAGGCAACAAACTGAAAGATGTGATTATCCTAAAGTTTTTGTTCTAGGCATTTTTGCCATTTAAAAATCAAACCATTAGCACTACCCAAAATAAAGTAATTTCATCTGGTTCGGCATGTCTACATGTCTGTGTTGCCTTCCCCTCCGACACATGCACACATGCACATGCATACATACCACACGCACGCATGCATGCACATACACATGCACATACATGCCCACTCCCTCCGCACACACGCACACGCTATCATTTCAGCCCGAGGTTGCGCGGCTCTCGCGAGGTCTCACCCTGCCACTGTCCTGCAGACTCTCCCGGCGTGCCCCCGAGCGCCAACGCGCACCACCTGTTCCGAGGATTCAGTTTTGTGGCCTCCAGCCTGGTCCAGGAGCCCTCGCAGCAAGACCTGCACAAAGTTCCCGTCCACCCGATCGTGCAGGTAACTCCGCTTGCCTCCCCGGGTGAAGGGTGAGGAGCGTGTGGCTGCTGCTTGGCCCTGGTGTCCGCCATGGCCTCTATCAGCCGGGTGCTGGGTGCCAGGGTAGGCGGAGGCCGGTCTTCTCCCCGAATTCCCATTGCCCCTGAGCGTCTGCTGTGGCAAACCCCCGCAGTGGCCCCCAGGATGGTCTGAGCTCGCTCAGCACCTACTTCACATTTATCTTAAAGAGGGAAAAAAAGTCCTAGAAGATGTCACCAGTGTGTCTGTGGCCGAGGACTTGGGCATCTCTGCTGTGTGGAGTCCAGCCAGTACCCCAAGACGGCACTTTGATCTGTGGGTGCCATTTCCCTATCATGAAACGTGGTGGTCTTTGGGAGGTCCGTGGAAGGTGGCGTTTTTATAAGGCATTTTCCCCATTATAAGTGTAACCAGAATACAGAGAACTCTAAGAAGGAGTTACAATTAAACTCACTTAAGAACAGAGTCAGGGTGAGTTGGATGCCATTGGATTTCCATGCTACTTCTCTCCCTGTGGCCTTTTGGAAGAATACAGCAAGTGTAAAGTGGACGCTTGCCGTGACAGTGTGCACTGCGTCGGTGGCTTCTTGTCTCTGTCGAGAGGGTGGCGCGGGGCTGTGGACGCAGGCGGAGCCGGCTGAGACCTGGACTTCCCGCAGCCGTGTCTCCACGGGGGCATGTGTGTCCAGATTCCCACTCTGGACGCAGGCGTCAGAGCCACATGCCGGCAGCCACAAGCACGTCCCTCTTTTCGCTTCCAGATGACCCTTCCTCAGATCTCTGGGAGGAACGTGGCCAGCTAGGGGACGCAGATTGTTCTGGTGTCTCAAAATAAAGGGTCATAATCCAAGGACCCAGAGAAGTTGGGGACTTAGGTCTAGAGCCATCACTGAGCAGCTCTGTGACCTGGGCTCACTGTCCTCGGGTGCCCAGTCCAGCCCTCGCCCCGTCCTATGTGCTTGTGGGTGCGCCGTGCCTTTGCGGGCACATCCTGACAGCCTCCCCTCTCTCCGTGCCTCCGCAGCAGCTGCATGGGAACAACGTCCACTTCACCGACGGCTACGAGATCAAGGAGGACATCGGGGTGGGCTCCTACTCTGTGTGCAAGCGCTGTGTGCACAAAGCCACTGATGCAGAGTACGCTGTGAAGGTGAGGCGGGCGTGGCTGGGGCAGTGCCCCGTGCGGGAACGGCGCGGTGCGGGTGAGCGCAGTGCGGGTGCTCGGCCGTGCACGGACCCCGGCAGGAACACCTGAGCCCGAGCAAGCAGTCTCTCTGTTGCCAGTTTCCACGCTCTGATATGATGGAGTTTAGTCTGCTTTGATACGAGGCCACCCGCTGAAAGATTGTTTTGCAAGTCACGAATATTTTCAGCCACATCCAACCCGTAGGAACTGGCCACCTCTAGTGGCTTTACGTGTAATGTATACCAGGAATAAAAGCTTCGGGTCCCCAGTATTTTGAGAGCATAGAGTTGGGGGACAGGCGTAGCATTTGGCAAGGGAAAGAAAAGAGGGAAAGGGAGAGAGGGAAGAAAACACAGCCACTAAAAAGTAATCAGAGAAATACCTAGAAGTATAAACTGGTATTGTTTATAAAAGCTTCAGCAGGGAGGGAGTGGTTTTAGTCCCGACCATCAGTAACAGTTCCTAGAAACACATCCGTAATCCAACTTGACAGTCTGTGCATAGTACCTTTAGCTTCTGTGATTGTTGCTAGATTAAATATTGGACCTGAGAATCCAGCATACCAATTTCTAGAGGTTTCTGGTTGGTAAAATGTAGATTAAAGGTAAAGTTTCCTGCTAATCAGAATCCAGTGTCCGAACAAAGCACACACTGTGCATCCTCTGGACAAGATGGGGAGAGGCGCCCCCAAACGCCACCGCACTCTCACGGGGCTGGGCTCCAGGCTCTCGAGGAGCGAGGTCCTCACCGTGCCACCACTGTGCCACTGGGACCATTCTGGCTTCTCCCCAGACACGCAGGAGTAATTTGCATCAATTGTGATTTTCCTAAACTCTGAAAAGATTGTCCAAATCAGTGACTGCTGTGAAATGACCCCATTCCATCCTAATGTGTTCACAGCGCCACTGTCATTTTCTGGAAACAGAAGTTCTTTAAAAAGGTGGAGCCTCACATACTCACTGGGCACAACTATCCTGTGCTCCTTACACCGGGAAAACACCCAGCCCTGTCACAACAGACACCAGCCAAAAACCTCAGGTCCCTTGGTTCAGTTTGGGTCAGGAATTTATGGATTATTGACAAATTTATCCTGAATTTCTCAAACAAAAAAGAATGTTTAGGTATGGAGGGACAATTAGTTTGGGAGTCCCTCTGATAGCGTCTCCGTGTTCATTCTGCCCAGGGTCGTGAGCACATGGCAGGGAGGTCAAAGGAGGCAGAGGTGTCATGCTTTACAATTCCTGGGACACTGGGGTGGGGCTGCATCGAGGGAGGGTCACTGTCATGCTGGAACGTCCATCGGTGGCATTAGAGCACTGTCGTGCTGTGAAGTGATTCCCTCTCCAACATATGGCATGTGGCTAGGTAGACTTCTGGGATCTGGACTGTTGGTGGGCGGTATTTTTTCTTGCTCCTCCATCTCGTCATTGGGACGGTTTGAAGGGTGGACACCTGCTGTTTCCAGACGCCGTTCCCATGTCCAGACGCAGTGGTGGTGGTGAGTCAGCCTGCGTTCTGCGCTAGACCAGAGGGTTCCACTTACACTTGGAAACGTGTTCCACATTCACTTCGTAAGCGTGCATGGACTTCTTAGCATCGCTTCTGCGTGGCTCGTCTCTCACAGAATTTCATTAGATTGTTTGTCGGGTGGCCAGCGGCAGTCCAAGAAACAAACGCGGACTGCCAGCGAGCGCAAAGAGACGAGTCTATTGTGTGACCAGCCTGGCGACCACGGTGACCTTCCAGAAACAGCCCGCGACTGTGAGGCTGATCAGCGCCTGTTTTGTGCTCTGCGAATAAATGCCCCATTGACGAGGGCAGTGGTATGTCTTCTCCTAACATCCCCGTATCCAACTCTCATATAAAGACACCATCTGAATCCGGCTTTGTTAAATGGCTTATCACTCGGTCCCCAAGGACCTGCTGCGGCCAGACCCAGTGGAGTTTCAGCAGCGGCTCCCCCGGGGGACGGAGCCTGGCGCTGTGGCTCCAGGGGACAGTAGACAGAGGAGCCACACCTTCCTGTTTCTTTTCTTGCAAGCCTTGACGTTCCCTGGACGAGTGTAGCTGGTGGACATGACAGGGACTTCCCTCATCCTTTCCGAATCTACAGCAGGTCATAACTTACCGTCTGGAAGATGCTTAAAGTAACCCCGCCCAGGAAGGAGCAGCGGCCGCCAGATCAGGGACTTCTCAGCAAGATGCAGCTGGTGGCCCAGGTGGCCCCAAGGCCCGGAGCTATTTCAGACAATGGGAGTGGTGGCAGGTTCGGTTCCCTAAGGGTGGACACCCCTGTCTATTTCCTCTAAAGATGGATGCACGGGTGCCACAGAGCTTCGCGGCAAAGGGCTGTGCCTTTGGCATGGGTCCAGGTGCCCAGAGCTGCCCCGTCCCAGTGCAGATCACGTTCCATCTCATCCTCGGCATCTCCCATGTGGAGTGTAACGGAAACACTCTTGGCTTTCTCCGGCGTCAGCTGACTTGCTCATGAGCAGGTCCCCACCTACCAACATGGGAATGGGAAACCGCGAGGTGCAGTGTTTTCTAGCGTGACGTGGAACTAAGGTTGTGGCCATTAATCGTGGGTGTGTGAGCTGAATCTCAGCTCAGCAAATGCCCTGCTGAGACTCGGTCCCTAGAATTTGGCTGTAGGCTCCGAGGTGCCCCTTGATGGTTTTCCCGCCCATCTGTCCACATCCGCACAGGGCCCGCGGCGGGGAAGGGCCCGCGGCACTCCGAGAGTCAGCACCGGACAGCGGTCCTCCTCGCCCAGCTGCAGGGATGTTCGGAAACGTCCCCCTGAGCGACGAGCGGAAAGAGAATGTGGCAGTCTTGACTGGACTGTGACCCAAATCCGGACAGTCACACCCAGTTGGGGGGAATCTTGCCACCTAGGGGCGCTGGCAATGTCAGGGGCTATTCTGGTTTTCACAGCTGGGGCAGTGGTGCTCCTGGCCTTGGTAAATACGGGCCAGAGATGCCATGTAACGTCCTACAGTGCACAGGACAGGCCCCAAGACGAGGCGGAGAAGCCCAGCCTGGAGCATCCTTCTGGCTGGGGTGGGTCCCGGGAGATAAGGTCCAGGAGGCTGATATTGCGGAGATGGGGCGGGGTTTCTGGCGACTTTTAGCAGCAGGGTGATGATGTGACCAAGAGCTCAGTGTCTCCTACATGAGACAGCGCAGCCCCTCGATGCAGCCCAGCGGCGACCCAGAGAGCAGGTCCCGGAGGAGGAAGAGGGCAGGTGGCTCTCTGCCCCTGTGCGGGTCACGTGCCAGGCCTGGGGGCTGCTCTGCGGCCACAGCGGTTCTCACGGTCCTGGAATATCGTTACGTTTTTGCTTTAAGTTATTTC
>VBSM01000361.1:106074875-106087145 GCA_008086735.1 Cheirogaleus medius | reverse complement strand
AAAAAAAAAAAAAATGAACCTGCTACTAAATTTTTGCAAAAATCCATGAATGTACCTTACCTTCTCCAACAGCCCTGAGAGAGGGACGGCCACAGGCAGTCGGGGCACTGGAGTCCTGACACCCTGTTGCTGGCATCCCACCCAAGGGGCGTAGGACAAGCCTCCCGGCACCGGGTTAGGCTCTGGCACTTGAAGGAACCCCTCCTCCTTGTTGAAGGATCCTTTAAAAACGTCTCTACTTTACCACGATGAATTATCTGTTGGCTTGCGTCAGTGATAGAAGTAGTAATCCTAGTGCTCTGGCTGAAAGTGGAATCAAATGTAGCAGGAGGAGAGAATTTGCATCCAGAAAGGGAGGCTAACGTCTCCCCCTGCCTGAAAGTGCATCCGTGAGCATTTACACATCACAGGGCAGCGCGTGATCAGAGCTGAGCGGTGGGCTCGGCAGAGTGTCCTTTCAAACCACGATGGAGCAAGAACCGGCACTGTGGTGAGCTGTTGTAGCAGCGATGGGGAGAGGAGGAAGGGGCCGAGGGACAGAGTGCCTGCAGGGGGTGAGTGCCACCGGGCTTGGCACACCAGAGACAAGCACGAGGGCGTGTGCAAAGCCCCATGAGAGTCTTCGACCTTTCACCCTCATGCTCTGGCAGCGAGAGGACTGTACGTTCTCCAAGGAGCGAACAGTTTAAAACCAGGCGGAACTAACGAGAGAGCCAGAACAAATCGCTGCTGGGAAGGGGTTTCTCCTATTCTGAGAGTTGTTTGCAGCATACGTGTTGTGGGGTCCCCATGAATGGAGTCCCCTCCAGGGTGGGGACCTGCCGCCTCGGGGCCACATGTGGCCTCTGGGTCCTTGAGTGCGGCCCTTTCACTGAATCCAAATTTTGCGGGACAAATCCTTTCAGTAAAGGGATTGTTCTATGAAGTTTGGATTCGGTCCAGGGGCCGCACGTGGTGATCTGGAGGTTCCCCCCACCCCCCGCTGCGTCATGGGGCCCACCACCCCCAACCCTCCGCGGTGGGGGCGGGCGCACAGGCTGGGTAGCGGAGGGGCAGACAGAGCTCCTGTGTGTCTGGGCGGTGCCAGCAGAGCAACCTTTGCTCCACCCCAGGGTCTCTGGGCGAACACTGTGAGCTCCACCCCACCTGGGTGCCAGCCTGTGGCTCACAGGGCAGGTGGGGTCATGCGGTGGCTGGAGGCGCATCTTGGAGCGAAGTGAAAGCTCAGGCCGCCCAGCCACGTCCCGCGGAGTGGATGGACACACATTATGTTGTTGGGGTACCCGCGAGAGCTCCCTACCCTCCTTCACCACCCAACCTTGTAATATCTTAAAATTAGTGTCTGAAGGCATTTTTTAAAGCATCAATCTTGTGCTAGTTGGGGAAGCAAGGGCCGGCATGGGCTCCCAGGCAAGCTGACGTTCTCTTGGTCGGGGGAAGCCCATGCAGGACGGGGAGCATGCCGGGCCGGCCTCTCAGGGGCACGTGTGTGTTTGTTCCAGATCATCGACAAGAGCAAAAGAGACCCCTCGGAAGAGATCGAGATCCTGCTGAGGTACGGCCAGCACCCGAACATCATCACTCTCAAAGACGTAAGTGGTCTCCGTGCAGCTACGTCGTCTGCTTGCTCGTTGCTTGTTCGACGGACACAGAAAAGGCTAGCGTTTATTTAGCGCGAGTTCTCTGCACATTTCAGCAGCGGCTCATCCTGCCCGAGATTGTGAGCCTGAGCCCGTTTCTACCGCTCACATCTAAACCACAGGGGCTGACGCACCGACGGTTTACTCAAACCCTTTAGAGCCTCCACCCCTGTTCCTCCCGAGCATCCGAGAGGAAGAGAGAACCTGTGTGTGTTATAATCCAGAGGGGTTGTTTCTCGTTGCCATTCCTACAAATAACGAAAATGAAAGGGAAGGAAGCGGTGAGAGGGGCTGTCTCAGATCTGACCCAGAGGGGCCCTGGCTGTGGTGCTGGTCTCTTTGGGACCCGGCTGGTGCTTTTCCCGGTAGTGGGGAGAGGGGCCGGCAGGAATCAGCCACGTTGGGCCAGACAGGAGGCCCCAGAGCACCACACAAAGGCCAGGGGAGAGAGGAGACAGTTTTTTCCCTCTTCCCCCTCACCCTGGAACTTCAAAATGATCCCTGCACCATGCACCCAGAGCTGTAAAATATCGGAACTTCCTTGGTTTCCCGTATGCATGGCGATTGGGGTGTGCACATGGTCTTAACACGCCAGCTTGGCATAAAAACAGCCAAGTTCATGAGCAAAAGCTAGTGTGGATGGAAGCTGCAGCCCTGCCCTAGAGAGAGCAAAAGCTAGCGTGGACGGAAGCTGCAGCCCTGCCCTGGAGAGGTGGCTCAGCTCTGCCCTCCCTGCTCTTTCCCAGCTCCCGGCCACTCAGCGTTGGCCGTGGGGCAACAGCACAGCCATCCCCTGGAAGCCGGTTGGAAATGCGGGACCAGAGCATGCACTAAACAGGATCCCCCGAGATCTGGTGCACCGTGAAGTTTGGGAAGCACTGCTCGAGGGAACTACCCTGGCCTGTTGGTGTGCCGACGCTCACATTTCTTAATATCCAAATATCTCCACCTCGGAGAGGCTGGGCAGTGTCATGAGATGATTCATCTCAGCTGAAAACCCAAACGTCCCACCGTGCGCTCTTCAGGCCCAGCTCACTCAGTCCCTGCTTAGCAGCGGGTTGTTAAAGGTGTTTTCGTCCTGAGAAGAGCCTCTGGGACAGGTGGGAATGGCCATCTACCTGCTCCTTTTCCATGGGAGCCTGTTTTCCCTCCCAGGGACCCCGAGAGCCCGGCCTCCCCCACCCACTCCCCTCTCTTACCTCTTCTCGAGTGGCAGCTCCCTCACAGTAGCCAGTGGCCCAGGGAAGCAGCCGCAGGTGACGCCCTGTCTCTGAGGTCCACGCGCCCTCTCCCGCCCAGGTCTACGACGACGGCAAGTACGTGTACCTGGTGATGGAGCTGATGCGTGGCGGGGAGCTGCTGGACCGCATCCTCCGGCAGAGGTGCTTCTCAGAGCGCGAGGCCAGCGACGTGCTGTGCACCATCGCCAAGACCATGGACTACCTGCACTCCCAGGGGGTGAGCCACCCGGCGGCCGCGTGGGGGCTGAAATTGTGGAGAGTTTGTGGGTTCCGGAGCCGGTAATCCAGGTTGTCTTTGCATTCCTTCCGTGCCGCAGTCGTCCCTCTCTGTGTGCCTCAGTGAGGGTGCAGGGAAGGAAAGATTCTCTCTCCCCCTGCCCATCCCTGCTTCTCCGGCCGAGGCCTGTGGGTCTCTCTGGCAAAGACAGGTTAACAGGAGAGAAACAAACGGGGCATTAACAGGTGCATCTCGCACACACCTGGGGGTGCTCGCCGCGAGTAGCTCACAGGGCAGTCAGAACTCGGGCTGGTGCAGCATCTTAACAAAGAGCAACACGTCTGCACAGAAGGGACTGGACAAGGGAAGGGACCTCGAGTTTCTGGGGCAGCAAACTGTGGGAGGTGAATGTGAGGAACCCAGGAGGTGAGGGCCAGTCCGTAGTGTTAGTCGTGTGGGTTGCTCTAGGGCTCTCCAGGGTGGCCAGGGTCTAGCGTTGTCAAGGCGATTAACTGATGTTCTTCCTGGCCAGAGGGGAGGGGACGCCTTTACCAATTTATGTCCTGCTTTTGGGCAAACGGGGAGGACAGAGAGCTTTTCTTACGTCTGTGTCTTCTCAACTGTCTTCAGCTCAAATATTCCTTATGCCAAAGCGGCCTATGTTGGCGTGACACATTCTGCTACCCTTCACGGGTCTAAAATCATTTCTACACATAGCGTATCCAGGAGCTATGCTAACAAATTTACGTGGACGCATTTTAGCAAATAAAGAAGATACTTTGGCCTTGATAAAAGGAAATTTAGAATTTTTGTTACTCGTGGTATGTAAAGTTGGATTCATCAGCTGATGCGAAGGAGCACTCCAGACAGAAATGACGGTGACAGCCGAGGCCCTCGTGGTCTCACCGTGGGCGTCCCAGGCTCTGTTCCAAGCTGCTCACTCACAGGCTCCTACGCCCGGGTCACAGCCGTGGTGCAGGTGCAGAGCCTGGGGCACAGGAGGGTTGAGTGTCTTGCCCAAGGTCACACGTGGGTGTGTGGCCACCGGGGTTCAGCCTGGCTCTCAGCCCCAGACCCAGCTACCTCCCAGCGAGGTGGCCACCCCGCGCCACACTCTGCTGTGTGCGGTCTCTTCTCCACGTCTCGTGAGCCACCAGTCCTGTCGTGGCCAGCTGTGCATGCGTGGTCATGAGCTTGGAAACGTGGTCCTCTCGGAACAGAGGGGTGTCCTTCCAGGTCCGCACAGTGGGCCGTTTCGCATGGCCGCCGTGGCTGGGGAGCGCTGAGCACGTCCCGGCTTCCCAGAACAGGCCCTGGACTCTCTGGGGAGGCCCTCGCACGGTGCGTCCGCGGGCAGTTTCTGGGGAACGGGGGAGGAATGGAGTGACACCGGAGCCTTCCACTTCCTTGTCTTCGGGGCCTCCGTACATGGGGCTCGACCTCCCACTTGGTCCTCCCACTGGTTTAACAGGACAATGGGGACATTCAGCCCCCGAGCTTACAAGGGCATGCCACGTGTCCTCACAGTAGCCCTGTGTCCCCGCAGAAGACAGCGCCTTGTGCTCTAAGTGTCCACTGTGCTCTGAGGTCTGCGCCCCGTCCACGCGGCCGGCGGTCCCCAGGGGAGGTGCCCGGCACCCGGCACTCACCCCGCACGGGTGCGACCGGCCACTCAGCCCCTGCCTGTCCCCCCGGGGTCAGTGTGCCCGTGACGGCAGCCACCTGGTCTGGGCCACTCACTGGTGCCTCCCTAGCACCTAAGAGTGCCTGGCGTTCAGTAAATACTTAACGAGTGAATATAATCTTTAAATAGCTTTTTATTCCCCTTACCTGAACTCTCCGCATTTCCATTTCCACGATAGCTCCAGTAAGCTGTGCCCGCGTCTCGGACAGGTGCTAACTTACCCATGTGCCCGAGTGCCATTCAGTACCCGCAAGTAACTCCGGGTGCTCGGCCCTGAGTGGCCCACATAAGTGGGGGGCAGGAAGGAAACAGCGCCCGCGTTATGCTGAGGATCTGCCCTGAGCGGACAGTTCCAGGGTGACCCCCAACCTTCTTTCTGAGCACTTCCCCCGTCCACCCCCCTGCCCGTCCTGGCCCCACGTCAGGTGTGATCCTCCTGCCTTCCAGGTGGTCCACCGAGACCTGAAGCCCAGTAACATCCTGTACGTGGACGAGTCCGGAAACCCTGAATCCATCCGCATCTGCGACTTCGGGTTTGCCAAGCAGCTGCGCGCCGAGAACGGGCTGCTGATGACGCCCTGCTACACGGCGAACTTCGTGGCCCCCGAGGTAAGCGCAGTCCGGCCAGCGGGAATTCGGGCGTCAGCCCCTGAGCAGCCCCTGCTTTCTGCTGCCCACAAAGTAACCGGACGGTGTGATATGCCAGAGGCCCCTTGATACACTTAGCAGTGGTGTTAGGAAAGAGAAATGAGACCCTTCCAGGCCTTTTGAATCTGCCACCAACCTGCTCAAACACAGTCATGTTTATCATTTCATGTCCTCATTTGGAAAAACTTTCAAATGGTGACACTGTCGTGTAAAATTGTCATCGTGCTATAGACAATTTGGACTCAATCTGCATATTTGTTCCAAGCTGGCGTGAGAAATAACGCCATCACGCTCTTCGTGCGCAGGGACGCGGAGCCGACGGGGGGTCTGTGATCAGGAGTGCATGTGGCAGCTCGGGAGAGGGTAACGTTTACGGATTCTCCTCGAACCATAATCCTTGTTCCAGATCGCTTTTCCTGACAGAAGCAAGTTAGCAGCTATCAAATTTAAGAATATTGGGGTTCCGTGGTGATTTGCAGCTCGTATAAATCCATAGGCTACGTCAGGGAATCTCAGCAAGGTGAACTTCTCCCTTTTCCTGTTTCCCGGGGCAACTTCCATCGGGTTCTGGAGTCATCAAGATGTTTATGGAGATAAGTTCTGCGTCTTGATTTTTAGCAAAGCAACCATGAGCCTCTGAGCCGTGGTGAATAGAGGAAGGGGGCGGCAGAGGCTCATGTTGCTGATGGATCCGGGGGAGGAGGGAGCCGGGAATGAAAACAGAGGCTGGATTCAGTGGCAGCGCTGTGCTGGCGTGAGCGGAGCCAGGCACGGCAAGTCCTCAGAGAAAGGCGAGCCTGGCACCTAGTGGTGGGTCTGTCAGCCATCTGAGACGCAGCCCACGGCCACTGGGCCACAGCAAAGGTGCTATGTGTGTCGTGCTGAGACGTGGACGGACACGCAGCCGGCAGAGTGGGCTGAACGGCCACCGCTGGGTTATCCGGGAGTTATTTGGACACTCGAGCAGCCTGTGGCCCCTTTAAAAACAACCTGGTTATAAGCCTCTATTAATGCCTTATTTAGTCAGTGTTTCCTTAACCTTCATAGGTGCTCAGTTGGAATGGACCCCTGAAACAAAAAGCCGATTGACAGGGATAAACAAATGGAGGTTTATTAACATGCGCATTTCACATTTGCATGGGCGGCGCCCGGGGAAGGAGCTGTTCCCAAAGAGGTGGCTTCGAGGTCCAGCTCACACAGCACCTTCAGCAAAGGACAGTGAGCTTTTAGAGCAGAGACAAGACAGAGAAAAGGACTCTGGGTCTCCAGGGGCGAAACCTGCAGGAAAGGCAGGGAGCTGGCGGGTAAAGGCTGCCAGAGACGCAGCTCCAGGCCCGTTACCTGTGTTCTCCCTGGAGAGGGGCGGGCACCTGCTGTCCCTGTAAATCCGTGTCCTGACTCGGGCGAACAGGGAGGGCAGAGCTCTCCTGCGTGTGCTGCTGCCGATCTGCCTTCAGCTCAGCGCTCACGCCCAGGAGGGACGTTGTGAGGTTGCGTGTTCTGGTCCCCACCCCAGCACTGAGTTTGTGGATTATACCGTGTTTCACCCAAAATAAGACAGGGTCTTATATTTATTTTTGTTCAAGAAGACACCCTAGGGCTTATTCTCAGGAGATGTGTTATTTTCCCCTCAAAGCCTCAGCTTGCAGCACGCACAGGATGGCCGGGACCTGACAGGGGGAGCCGACCTTGGTGGTGGGGCTGCCCAGACCTTTATGGTCACCTCTGGGATGGTAGCTGTCACGATGGGGCAGATGAGAAGGGCTGCTCATCTTCTTTACCGCTCAGCGATGAAATGCATGGGTTGTGCAGATGCGCTGCGTAGCCACTCCCATCACTAGGGCTTATTTTCGGGGCAGGGCTTATATTGCGCAAATGCTCAGAAATCCTGCTAGGGCTTATTTTATGGGTAGGTCTTATTTTTGGGGAAACACGGTAGAATGCCTTCGAGTGTTCCGTTACTTCACCATGTACGGAGCGCTTAGACCAATATGTTTTACTTTTACTCACACACACCGTATGAGGCGGACAGGGTGCGAACCGTTAACCGTCTTCCACAGACGCAGAGAAAACAAGGTCGATGTGTTTGAGCAGCTTTTAAGGATCACTCGGCTCATGAATTATGCAGTGAGGGCTTGACCGGCCAGAGCTCCATCCATTCGGCGTGTCTTGCCTGGACACGCACCACGCCGTGGTCACGGCGCACGCGGGCAGGACACAGAGAGGGAAGGACAGGCTTCTTGCCGTCACCTCTTCGGAGGCTGAGCACAGTGCCCCGACCACACATTGAGCGCTGACTCCCGCAGTCTGCAGTGATCCACGAGTGCTTACTGCTTCTTTATTGCTGCTCGACTGTGAGTGTGCCCGGGGATCGCCCTCTACGGAAGGATGCAGTCCCAGGGTACAGTGACATGCCTCTGCTCTGACAGCTCTCACAAAATTAAACATGAACTACCATGTCATTCAGAAATTCCACTTACACCCAAAAGCATTGAAGGCAGGGACTCAAACAGGTCTCCGTCCACCCACGTTCACAGCAGCGTCATTCACGGCAGCTGAAAGGTGGAAGCGAGAAGTGACCGAGCAGGGGATGAATGGAAACAAGCGTGTGTATTAAATATATGCACTGGAATATTATTCGGCATTAAAAAGTAGGGAGATTCGGACACACACTGCAACATGGGTAGAACTTGAAGGCATTGTGCTAGGTGAAGTAAGCCCGTCACGCTTATAAGAGGTCCCCAGGGGAGTCGGCGTCACAGAGGCAGAGTGGCATGGGGGGGAGGGGCTGGGGAGTGGAATGAGGACAGAGCTCCGGTTTGGGAAGACGGGAAAGTTCTGTGGATGGACGGTCGGTGGCGATGGTGGCGCAACAGTGGGAATGTGCTTAATGCCGCCGACCGGGACACTTACACAGGGTTCAGATGGGAAATTTTACGTTATGCGTATTTTACCACGATAAAAAAGTTCCTATGCCTTGAAAATTAAGTGCCTCCTTCTCACTCGGCTGTGTGTCCGGCAAGAGCTGAGGCTCGCTGTGCGGCCGCCTGCCGCGAGGGGTCCGAGTGCGGCGCGGTGGGGTCCGCCCTGCGTCCCCGACGACGATGGTCTCACCGCAGACACGGCGCCGTCCGCCTGCCGGGCCCCTCCCCACCCCGCTCAGGGTGCCATTGGAGACACATGCGAAAAACCTCGGTTTCCTTAGCGAAGCACTTACCTGTGGTCTCTTGTCCCCGTGCAGGTCCTGAAGCGTCAGGGGTATGACGCGGCGTGTGACATCTGGAGTCTGGGGATCCTGCTGTACACCATGCTGGCGGGGTAAGCATGGCGGCGCGCTTGCCGCGGGCGCACGGGGCAGGAGCCTCGGTGGCTGGTCCCTCGCGAGGCCAGAGTGGGGCCCGACCTGGTGTTCAAGTGTGGGCAAGCACCGTGCACGTGCCGGCACTCCCGGGCTCCTGGTGGAGGCTCTCAGGGCCCCTCTGGACAACCAAAGGACAAGGATAAGACACTTAGCCGCGTGTTTTCTCTAATCTCGGTTCATAAACAAAACATCCAAGCCTCCTGCCTGCACAGTCCTCGTTCTGCGCTGAGCCACGCCGCTCTCCCAAAAGGTGGTAACACCCGTGCCTTCAGAGCATCCTCTCGAGCCAGGCAGCAGGCACAGACGCTTCAGGGTCAAACGGCACCTGCGGGGCGACTGCCAGTCCCGGCTCTGCACCTGGCCTTGGTGGCTGTCGCCCATGCATGAGCCGGTGCCTGGCAAGGAGACACGTGGTCCAGAAAGGCCTGGGCCTGCCGCCTGCATGCCTCGTTCCCGTGTAAGCGCCACCCCGCACCAGACCGGAGTCCCGGGCTGAAGCCCCAGCGGGAATCGGCCTCTCTTCTCTCACCTCTGGCTGGGCAGAGGACACTCCGTGGCTCCTCCAGGCAGGAAGGTCTAGGATCCTGTGAGAGTCACTGGTTCCTAACATTTTTTTAAGTTTATGAAATACTTAAATGGAGACAAAAAAAAATCAGACCCGAGACCATCCAATCCTGTTTGCTGTAGCACACGGACGAAATGCCGTCACGAGAATGAATGGAACGTCCGGCTCCGTAGGTGCCTCGTAGTCGGTGGGCAGTGTCCCCAGCGAAGGAGCGTGGCTCGGGAACATGGCACTGTGCTCTGAGGACGGCAGCGGCAAAGGAAGGAATTCCAGCTTCCTCCGGATTCCACACCGTTAGGCTGTTCCATGATTCTTCTGACACTCTGCCTTTACATAAAGCTAGGATCACAGACTTTGCCACTAAAGGAAGTGCTGTTAGAATCCGCACGATTCCTTTTCTGGAAAAGCAGGTGCAGACGTCCCCTCGGGTGAGAGAAGAACATGGATCACACACTTAGATACGGCCAGTGCCGGACCTAGCGTTTTATGGGCACTCTTGCATACGCTTTGCGTTTGCAACTGAGGCTCAAAAAATTAATTTGTCGAAGAACCCGAAGTTGGTAATAGATCAACCGTGGGTCTCTCAGACTTTAAGTCTCAAGCTCTCATCCATGATGCCATACTGTCACCATGGAAACCGAATTACCAGGCAAACCGCTGGACCACCCCGTCACCTGTGCGCCCAGAAAGGGTCTAGAAGGGCTAAACCTCAGGGTCCACAGGGAATTCTTCACTTGCCTCATTGACTGAGGGAGGAAAATGGTCGTAGCATTAGGAAATAAATTCTACTTAACCATGAATCCTAGATTCACAGCACAGCAGAGAAATGCAAATAGGTTTTATTTTTAACAACACAGTGGTGATATTGAGATGTAAACTTTATTTTATATTATAAAATGGAAGCTCATTGCCATCAATTATCTCATCGCACAGATTCACCCCTTTTGCAAACGGCCCAGATGACACCCCCGAGGAGATCCTGGCCAGGATCGGCAGCGGGAAGTACGCCCTCGCCGGGGGCAACTGGGACTCCATATCCGACGCGGCGAAAGTGAGTGCACCTCCCGATATTTTTACTCCTTAAATATGGAGATTGTACAATAGCCATACTACTTGCGAGGTAGCTAGATATTATTTATCTTTTATATAAATAAAAGAGATATTTCATCCTCGGGATTTTAAGGCTCTCAGCTTAAAAGAAATATTTGCAAAACAACTTTATAGCACCTTCACATTTTCTACTGTCTTGGTGTCAGGCTAACACTGGCTTCTCCAGAGAAACAGAACCAGTAAGATACGTGTGGAGCAGGTGCACTTAGAGAGAGCAGAGATTTATTTTGAAGGAATCGGTTCACCTGACTGTGGGGGCAGGGAGTCTGAGATCCACAGGGCAGGAGGCAGCGGGAGCCCCGAGAAGAGGTGACGCTGCAGTCGGTCTCCAGAGGCCATCTTCAGGTGGACTCGCTCTTCCCCAGGGGAGTGCGGGTCTTTTCTATTGGCCTTCCACTGATGGGATTGAGGCTCACCCACATTGCGGAGGTCACTGCTTTACTCACGGTTGACTGATTTAAAGGTTAATCACAACTAAAAAATACTTTCACAGAAACATCTAGACTGGTATTTGCCCAGTGGGCCGTCGCCCAGCCAAGCTGACACAAAACATCAACTACCACACATGTAGTGATGTTGCAGAATGCTTGCTCTGATTGTTCGCAGGAGGACCCAGTGGAGCTCTGTGTTTGTAGGCGTGTTCCTGTCATAATCCAGCCGCTGGTGCGCACGGCAGCCCATTCCCTGAGTTCCTGGAGAAGGGCTGGGGGGAGTCTGGGTTCTAATTCCAACCCTGCCGTTGCCATCACTGTGTGACCTCATGTAGTGGTGGTGGGGGTGTGGCGAAGGAGGTGGTGGTGGAGGTGATAGCAGAGGTGACAGTGGCAGAAGTGATGGTGCAGGTGATGGTGACGGAGGTGATAGAGGTGATGGTGGAAGTGATGGTGGCAGAGGTGATGGCAGAGGTGGTGATGGAGGTGATAACAGAGATGATAGTAGGAATGGTGTTGGTGCAGGTGATGGCAGAGCTGGTGATGGAGGTCATGGCAGAGGTGATAGTAGGAGAGGTGATGGTGCAGGTGATGGTGGTGGAGGTGGTGGAAGTGATGGTGGCAGAGGTGATGGCAGAGGAGATGATGGAGGTGATAGCAGAGGTGATAATAGGAGAGGTGATGGTGCAGGTGATGGTGGTGGAGGTGATGATGGAGATAATGGCGGAGGTGATAATAGGAGAGGTGATGGTGCAGATGATGGTGGTGGAGGTGATGGAGGTGATGATGGAAGTGATGGTGGCAGAGGAGATGATGGAGGTGATGGTGCAGGTGATGGCAGAGGTGATGGTGGCAGAGGTGATGACAGATGATAGCAGGAGAGGTGATGGTGCAGGTGATGGTGGTGGAGGTGGTGATGGAGGTCATGGCAGCTGACGTGCAGTGAGCGCTTCCCGGTGTCACACCCTCACTGTCAAGCACCCCCGTCCCTACATTCACTCTGTCTCAAAGGAGGGCAGGAGTTGTCATAGTTCTGGTTCCCAAAGTAGAGCCCCAGACCAGGCCGTGGGTGCCGGGGGTCTGTTTGGAAGGTGATCTTGGACGCAGGAGCAGGGGGCCAGGAGAAAGTGTCAGGAAGGCAGAAAGGCAAGGCCCGAGGGCGTCAAGATCGCTGCCACAGGCGAGGGCTTTGCTGCCCCCAGGTCCTCACCGCCCCTTCCTGCCCTTGCCAGTCCCACCACCGCCCCTCATCTTCTCAGCTTCTTCCTGCCTCATCCTCCCCCGCCCCGCACGCATGGAACCCGCGGTCCCTTCCCCCACGCACGGAACCCACGGTCCCCACTCCCCACGCACGGAACCCGCGGTCCCCGCTC
>VBSM01000361.1:106052220-106064808 GCA_008086735.1 Cheirogaleus medius | reverse complement strand
GACGGGGTCTCACTCTTGCTCAGGCTGGTTTCCAACTCCTGACCTTGAGCAATCTGACAGCCTCAGCCTCCCAGAGTGCTAGGATGACAGGTGTGAGCCACCGCGCCCGGCCCAGGAGGATCATTTGAGCCCAGGAGTTTGAAGCTGCAGTGAGCTATGACGATGCCACTGCCCTATAGCCCTAGCGACAGAGCAAGACTGTCTCAGAAAAAAAAACCATGAACTTAGAAACCAGAGCAATCAGGCTTCATTTTTTTTAGTCCCAAATAACAGTTTAAAAGGTAAGTATTACATCCGAAGAACATATTTTTGTTTCAAAAAAAAAGAGAGAAATTTAAGATCAGAATTAGGCTCTTCGCATAAATTTGAAACACATCTTAGAGACTTAAATTTCACTAACAACTTAAGCTCTAGTCTAGTTACAAAATAGCCCCACTGAAATCTCAGAAATATCCGCAGAAATTCAAAACTGCAGAGACCTCAAACTTAAGTAATTTGATATGAATAGTAACACAAGTTTCATCTCTAAACCCACGAGAAGATGAATGATGAAACAGTGAGTTTTGTCTTCACGCCAGCCCTACGGGGGACTGTCCCTGAGATTGTGCACAGAGGGAAGCCAGAGGCCGGCGAGTCCTGAGGGCTGCACGGTGACGTCGAGGCCAGCCCAGGCCCCAGCCCCGGCCCCAGGGCCCCCCAGAGCACACAGGTTCTCACACTACCCCTTTCTCAGACGCTCTTCCTGGCACCGCATGCAAAACAGACAAAGCCCAGTCTGTCGGGTGGGGGAGGGGCCTCCCGTTGCCCGCAGGCTGGCGTGTGCGCTGCCCTCCGGCGTGGCGTGACAGGGTTTGGGGCGCGCGGCCCCAGTGAGGTCCCTGGGCATTGGAGAAGACGGCAGAAGCAGGAGGGTCTCTCTGACCTCCCGCCCTGCTCCCCTGCAGCAGGTCGTGACACCCTCGTTCCCGAAGTACCGACAGGAAGGGAACGCCCTCTCTACATGTGGGGGACACAGGGAGGAACTGAGCAAACCGGCCTGGCCAGGAACCCCCGCGTCCCACCACCGGGTCGCACCCGCCAGGCCGGCCGCACTCTGCAGGACTGTCCGCCAAACCTAAGCGTGAGTACACGCGTCCCCCCTGTTTCTTTGTCCTGCATCTCCCCACAAAGGCTCCCGGGGCACATAGAGTTGCAGGGGTCCTCAGACTTTTTAAACAGGGGGCCAGTTCACTGTCCCTCAGACTGTTGGAGGGCCGGACTATAGTTTAAAAAAAAAAACTATGAACAAATTCCTATGCACACTGCATGTATCTTATTTTGAAGTAAAAAAACAAAACGGGCAAAAACACCCGGCGGGCCGGATAAATGTCCTCGGCGGGCTGCATGTGGCCCGCGGGCCGTAGTTTGAGGACGCCTGGTTTATAGTAAACAAATGTGTCTGCGTTTCTCTTGTTAATCTGTGTTTAGTTTGAGGGGCCTCAGCCAGGAACCTAGGATGGGCGAGGGAAGAGCTCTGTCCTCTCTACAGGGCATGAGTTATTTTCTAGCTGACCTAAACCCCAAAAGCAGCAGGCCCCGGGCAGTGCATGTCCAGGGCAGTCTGGACACGACAGTGCCGTGGGCTGCAGTCCAGGAGACCCTGTCCAGCCCGGCAGACCCTGCTGTGCCTCGGGACAGCTCACCGGAGGGATCGTGCACTCACTCCACGAGTGTCTGCTGACGCCAGCCCTTCTCTGGGCACTTGGAGGCCACAAGGACAAATCAGAGAAACCCCTGCCCTCCCCCCGCTTACGTCCGGGTGGGAGGTGATGGAAGTGAACAGGCTGATCGCACAGAGGCTGTGGCAGGTGGGAGCCCGGTGAGTGCGGGACAGGCCTGGGCAGTCACTGGGGGGCAGCAGTGAGCAAACTCGAATGGGGTCAGAGCCCAGATGCTGAAGGCCAGGGCCAGGGAGGGAAGGCCTGAGTCTGGGCCTGGGGGCTGGGGTGTGGAGCCTGGGGGCTGGGGCCTGGTGGGGAGTCTGGGTGTCGTGGCAAACTTGGCGGCTGCACTGTGTGAGCCAGGGAGGGGTCCCAGACCAGGGTGGAAAGGGCCCTAACAGGAGTGTGTTTTCCCTTGAGGGGGATGGAAGACGGAGTGACGGGTGGGACCCACATATCAGCAGGAGGCTGCCGGCCAAGAATGGGGGGCAGGAGCCCTGTGAGTGGTCGGTGACTTCTGAGGCCCCCTGGGTTGTCCCCTAAGGAAGGGACCGGACCTGCACTGCCTGGGTCCTCCGGGATTTTGTAGCGGGGCAGCTCCAGTCTCGCCAGTTCCCCCGGGGAGTCTGGGTCTTTCAGCCACTGGGTGGGGAAGGATCCTCCGGCAGCTCCCACGTGCCCGTCTCTACCACCCGTCGGGGTCCTGGCGGGAGGAAGTGGCACTCTGTACGACCGAGGGGTGTGGCGGGGCCTGTCTGCATGCAGAGCAGGGCAGGGCTGGGGGGACGTGGGGATGCGCGTGTCGGGGAGCCCCGAAGGAGCCAGCCCAGGGCAGGTCTCTCTCCTAGGAGCTGCCACTGCAGGGAGAAGGCCGCAGAGCCGAAGCCACAGGCTGCCGGGAGCTGGGGAGGGCGCGTGGCCTGAGCGCGGGTGTCCCCAGAGCTCGAAGGTGGGAACCTGGTACCCAAAATGACAGTGACATCATTAAGAGGTGGGGCTTTCGGAAGGTGAGAGGTCATGAGAGCAGACCGTCACACATGGGATCAGTGTCCTTAAGAAAGAGGCCCCTCGCCCCTGCCGCCACGTGAGGACACACAGAAGGCACCGTCGGCAACCAGGAATGTCTCACCCGTCACTGAATCTGCCAGGACCTTGATCTTGGACTTCCAGCCTGCAGAACTGTGCGAAGTAAACGTGTATAAATCGCCCCGTCCTCGGGATGTTGTCGAGGCGGTTTAAAGGGACGAAGAGACCAAGCTGCTCACTGTCAGGACCTGTCCTGCCACCCTCCAGCTGCCTGCAGGGCCATCTGCAGGTGACTCCTGGGAGCGGGGAGGGCAGAGATGCACAGGGGGCAACAGAGAAAGACCAGCACAGAGACATGCCTCCAGGCCACCAAGGTCCATCTCACACACTCAAGGACAGGGACAGCAGTGGGGCTGGGACGTGGCCATCACTCCATCATCATCCCGGCTCTCCTCACTCCAGCCAGTTCTGAGAGGCTCAGGTCTTTCCTGGGCAAGCGGCCACATTTCCTTTGGAACATGCCCTCGGAACTGGGATTACTCTTGCCCTTTGGTTTATTGTGGCCCTGATGGGGGTCAGGACACGCTACCCCAATATGTGGCACCTGGCACTTGGAAGAACAGCAGAGGCAGGAAGTTCTCTCACCTCCCCGGCCCTGCTGCCCTGACTCCAGAGGTGCCCTCCGTGTCCAGAAGGATGGAGTGTCCTCATCCCTGGAGGCTCGAGGACACAAAGGTCTGAACGCGCAGGCCTTGCGGAGTCCCCCGGTTCCTCACTGTTAGATCCCACCCTCCATCTACCCCTGCTGTGTGACTGTCCACTCCCCATCAGACTCGGCATGAGGACCCTCAGGTTTCCCTGTGTCTTTGAGTCTTTGTGTCCCCAGGCTCCCGTGTCAGCTCCCCGGTCACATGAAGCTTGCGTTAAATAAACGTGCGTGCTTTTTGCTTGTTAACCTGCCTTTGTTACAGGTGAGGACAGGTGTGTCTTTCCCTGCCTGCAGTCGCCAGGGCATTCTGCTGTTGTGTGCTAACTGCTGTCACCTCTGGCCCCTGTTCCAGGAACGTGGGTCACAGGAATTTTCAAGCATAATCCAGGAGGCCTTGATGAAAGGAGAAACTCCCAGGCCAGTCAGGGACTGCGGACACAGGTGGGCAAGGGACCCGCGTGTGGTTAACTCAGCACATCCTTCCTCCACGTCAGACCGGAGGATTTCTGGACCTTCGGCATCAGAAGTGAAGATCCAAAGAAACAGTGCAGTTTCCTGGCAGCCAGCACCGTGGCCGCCCAGCAAATACGGAATCTCTGGGCTGTGGACCCGCATGAATAAATCCAGATAATCGACAGTTAGCTATGACCCCTCTTGGCTGGGCAGCCTGAAGATCCAGTTCCATCAGCGAGCCCTGCGGTTCTTCCCAACTCTAATTCTCCTCTTTGCTGCTCTGATTCTGCGCTTTTTCTCCCAGGCTGTGCTGGAGTCAAACGAACCTCCCGGAGCCGCTCCCCAGGGAGGGCTGCCTGGTGTGGGGGGCCTCAAAGGCTTGGGGTTCGGAGGTCAGCCAGCTGCCAGGTCAATCCCACTGCTCGAGGGGGGATCATGGTCCTTACGGACAGCACCCTGCCCTTCCTAGAAGAGAGCACGCTGCAAGTGCTGCTCACGTCATCGTCAGAAATCTGCACAGTCTCTGAGTCCGGGCGACTTTAACTTTGTTACTTACAGACATGAACCGTTCTCTCAGAAGTCACACCAAGACTCCGAGTTTCAGACCACAGTGTGAGGTGAGAGTTTCTATATTCGAACTCGTTATTTTCTCACGTTTAGCTACTTAACATCTGCAGAAGCGACCGTTCATTCCTGCAGCCTCCACGTCCCCGTCTCTCCCTAACTGCTCCCAAGGCGGCTCCAGGGCCCAGACCTTTGCCCTCAGCAGCTACAGGTGTCCAGGGGACACGCGCGGGAACCCGGCTCCCTGGCCAGAGTGCGCCGTGGCCCGCAGCTCCCACTCCTCCACGTCGATGGGGTTTCGCTGCTTTTCAATCCAGCTCCACCCAATGATCAACCCCCAAATCCCCCCATTTCCCTGCGGACGTGTTGTTTCCCGATAGCTCATAATACCAATTCTGTTATCAGTTAGCGTTCTTCAGTTGCAAGCAGCAGAAAGTGACTATTCTAATTAAACGAACAAACAAACAAAAACGGTATTTATTGTTTTTATCATAAAGTATAGAAGTCAAGGTTAGGTTTGGCTGTGAGCAGCAGAAAGCCCGGAATAGCAGCCGCTGTCCCAGGTCTAAGTCCGGAGACCTCTCAGGGAAGCACCAGTGGAGGCTGGGTGGCAGCAGGCTCGGCCCAGGGGTCCCCACGACCTCCTGCTCAGCCCCCAGCACACCTCGCTTGTGTGAGCCTCGTCCTCATGGTCCCAGATGCCCGTGGGAGAAGGGGACAGCGTGGAGCAGTGGGCGTTCTCTGCCAGACGGGCCGGGGGAGCCCATGGAGCCTCAGGCGGGGACGGGGAGTGGCTGGAGGGACCCAGGAAGCTCAGCAGCACCCTGGACAGCGGCTCGCCCCACGCCCCTCCCAGCTCGGCCGCTCTAAGTCCCCGGTGTGCACATTCGAGTCCGATTGTCCCAGAAGGCAGGTGATCGCAGTCTGGCCAGGGGCACAGGAAGCAGCGGAAAAGTAGTTCCCAAAGGAGAATTGGGGCGATGCTTCCCAAAGGGGAGGGCCAAGCAAAGACAACAGTGTCCAACACACACCTGGCTCCAAAGCATGGAATAGCTTGGATATTTGACATGCTCTGTGGGAGCTTTATTTAGCCAAGTAGTCAACATATGTGAGGAGATAGTTCTCGAACGTCCTCCTAGAGTGCAGGGTGAAGCAGCCTGGGACAGCGTCGGGCCAAAGCTCGAGCCATCTGATGGCCGGGCGTGCGTCCCTACTCTGCCTCCCGACTGCGGCCACGCAGTGCTGGGGCCCACGGACCCTTCCCTGCTGCTCCTGTCATCTCTGCAAACCATGAGGATGTTTCGGGATCACGATTCCTTACCAGCATTTCCAAAGTCATCACCGCTCAGAAAACTCATTATTGGCAGCAAAGCACGACCTTAATTGTGGTGAGGCAATCGATGGTCTTTACCCTTAGTTACCCTCCTTTAAGTAAATCTTTGTGCTTTCCTGCAGAAATGTTTATTTGCAGGATTATAAGGTGCAGCCCCAGACAACACTGAGACTGTTATATAACTACGATATTTACACATTTTTACCTTCCTAAAATCCAGAATGCTCTGAATTCTGAGCTACTGCATCCCAGAATGTGGGACAAGGGACTGCAGGCTATACATCCGTTTGCTCCACCAGCCGCTCAACCTCTTTTCTGTTTCCACCCACCTCTTTTTCTAATTATTTCAACAGTAGGAGCTTGCATTTGGAAAACAGCAGAACCCAGACTTTCGCCGCTGTGGGAACAGTATGGGGAAACCAATTTGAGCACCACCCTCTGCATGAGGGGCTCACGGTGGCAGAGGGATGCTGCCCTCACCGTTTGCACCTGCCACGCGGTGACATCGGCCCAGGCCCTCCACGGCCTCTGCTCATCTCTTTCTCTGTTTATCCCTCCAGAACTGCTACGCTAAGTGGCACATTTTTGTACCCAAAGGCTGAAAAATGTCAAATGATTGCTGATACATGGTCATTTAATCAGTGCACAGACACCTGCAGGGTGGAGTAGGTAAGAGTGATGGGTGGTTGTACGTGTCAACTAACTAAACTGGTGACCAGGGCTTTGGTCAAACATCAGTCTAGGTGTTGCCATGAAGGTCTTTTTTAGACATGATTAACATTTGTAATTAATGGACTTTAAGTAAAGCAGGTTACCCTCAGTCACGTCAGGGCCTCACTCGGATAGCTGAGGGCCTTAGAGCAGAGACTGGGTGTCAGGAGGACAAGGAGTCCTGCCTCCAACTGCAACGCAGAAATCTCGCCCGGACTTCCAGCCCTCGGACCCAAGATTGGAACATCCACTCCTACCTGGCTCTCCAGCCCGCCAGCCTGCCCTGCAGATTTCAGACAACTCGCTAGTTCCCACAATTGCGAGAGCCAATTCCATAAAATCTCTCTCTCCATACATACGTACACACACACACACACACACACACACACATACACAGAGTCATGCACCCCATAGACCATCATCTCATGGTGGTCCCGTAAGATTACAAAGTGTTGCAACTTCCTGCAGCGTTCAGCACAGTCACGTGATGTACAGGTTTGTAGCCCCAGAGCAGTAGGCTGTACCTGTGGCCTAGGTGTGCAGGCTCCACCGTCCAGGTCTGTGTAGGCTCTGTGAACTAACATAAAACCTTAAGCCCCAGCTGACTGGATGGACCCCTTTTGGCCAAGGGGACCCCAGGAAAACCTTAAAACTGCGTTGCTGGCCATGAGAAGGGAGGTCAGAGACACTCGTCATGGCCCTCCCCTTTGGAGTTACTCTCTGTAACAATAAGCCACTAAATCATTAACAGGCCAAGGCCATGCACGACAAAGCTTAAATCATGCCTGCCAGCCAGCAATTTACCTAACAGGTCATTTGAGTTTAGGTAAATGTCCAGTCGCTGGTCTCTGACTAACAGACTTCTTCATCTTAAAACATTCCAAGGCTTTAGAAAAAACTTCATTTCTTTAACCAATTACAAATCAAAGACTCTAAACCCACCTATAACCAGTAAGCCGTCCCCACTTGGAAATGTCCCACCAAACTAATGCAGCCTTCCGCGTACGGACTTAGGGTCTTACATGTGATTCCTGTCTCCGTGAATGTAGAAAACCAGCTGTGACCTGGCTACCACGGGCACATTTTCTCAGAACCTCTTGAAAACATGTGCTCTGGGCCGTCAGTCACACACATTCAGCTCAGAATAAATTATTTTATAGAGTTTGGATTTTTTTTCCAGTAACAGTATGCACTATGTTGTTCACACAATGACGAAATCACCTAAGGATGCATTTCTCAGAATGTATCCCCTTCATTAAACAATGCATGACTGTGTGTATACATACATGTGTGTATACATACGTGTGTGTGTATGTATATACACACATATTTATGACTAATGCAGTAAGACTGTTTACCTTGCAGGTAATGAAGAGGTGATCTGGGCACGATAGGGTCACTCCAAGTCACACGCGCCAGCAGACCCATAGCACGGTCCCATGCAGCTTAGTCATTTTAAAGGACCTCGGATGCACTTTGACTGAAACTCCACTCACGTTCAACAATTGCTCAGATACTTGGTGCTAAGTATTGTCACCGGGTTTCACTATAGTTTTGGTCACAAGTGTTTTTTAAAATGACCCCGCAGACACGTCCTGCCTGACCCTGTGTTTCGGCTCAGACAGTGTTACCTCCATGAAATCTCCTCCTGACCACGTCGTCCCTTACACAGTGCGTCCGTAGCAAGGAAGACTTTGCAGTGCAATAGTTCTGTGTGCACCTGTCCCGCCTCATCCCGGCGCTCCCCTGGGAGCTGGAGCCCAGGCCTAGCCCCAGCGCCACGCTTGGCAGAAATCTCTATTTGTAAGTGAATGACTCGGTAGGGCACTGAGCTGGGATCTACGGTTCCGTGTTCAGTTTCTACTGCGCACATGGCCATCAGAATTCTACCTGGGGCCCCAGTGTCTTCAGGTGGGTGAGGTGGCCTTGTCGAACGTGGCAGGTCGATCACATACGTTCATCTCTTTTCCTTCCCAGAAGTTCACTCCAGTGCCGCAGGAAGTCCTGCGTGTTTGCAACGGCCACACGCTGCCGGTAGAGGGCAGGAATCAGCTTCCTCGGAAGCAGCATAGTCCCAGGCCGAGCAAAGGAATGTGTTCCCGCTCTGGCGACCCTCTTGGGACAGGGCGCCCCACTGCATGGAGCCCCGCTGGGCCGAGGCTCAGCCAGGGTCCTGCCACGGCTCCTGTCCAGCCCAGGGCCAGTGGCTGCCAACCTGGCGTTCTCAACAGAACCGGGGTCTGTGCTCTCGGGCAACTTGGGGAAAGTTGATGAGAATCATCAATTCACACCCCAAACACCTACACGGGTGAAAAGTCAAGTTTATTTGCATTTGGCTGGTTTTCTATTTCTATTTGGCTGGTATGAACACTGGCTGGAAGGAGGAATTTTTAAATGAAATGCCCCCTTTGGAGGAGACAAACAAGTTACTAAATACTTCTTTTTTCTTTTTTTGAGACACAGTCTCACTCTGTTGCCCGCGCTAGAGTGCCGTGGCATCAGCCTAGCTCACAGCAACCTCCAACTCCTGGGCTTGAGCGATCCTTCTGCCTCAGCCTCCCGAGTAGCTGGGACTACAGGCATGCGCCACCATGCCCGGCTAATTTTTTTTTTTCTATATATCTTTTAGCTGGCCAATTAGTTTATTTCTATTTATAGTAGAGACAGGGTCTCGCTCTTGCTCAGGCTGGTTTCAAACTCCTGACCTTGAGCGATCCTCCTGCCTCGGCCTCCCAGAGAGCTAGGATTACAGGTGTGAGCCACCACACCCGGCCTAAATACTTCTTTATAAGACGAAGTATTTATGTAACAGGTCTATAGGGAAAACTCAATTAAAAGGGGGCTCTTCAAGGGTGCAAGTGGGCGTGAACTGATGACTCGGGTCACCTGTAAGAGGAGAGTCTCTGGCCCTGTGCCTGGAGCGAAGCCCAGCGCTGCTCTTTACAGCGACCCTCGGGAATCGATCTCTCAGCTCTGTCCGGGAAGAGCCACCTGAAACCACGTGGCTCTGTGTCCCCACCGACAGCAGCAGAGTGTCCTCTCCAGCCGGCTCTGCCTGCACCGCTGCCCGCGTGTGTGGGGCAGCCCTGCATGTGGACTCTTCCCACCCTGAATCCACGACTTCACCCCGACCCCGGTCCCCACGTGGGCCCCTCCTCCTTGACTCCCTAACTCAGCTGGGACCTTGCCCTACGTGCCCTTCCCAAAGATAAATCCCGAGATCCCCGGGTCCAAAGCCTCCGCCTCACCCGCACGCGCGGCCTCGACTATCCGATCCTGCCGGGTGTCCTCGTGCAGAGCCCTGGGTCTGGGCGTCCCTCCTCTCCCGCCACCGCCAGCTCCTCTCTGCACCCGGCAGCCTCGCCCGGCGATGGTTAGGCCTCTAGGCCGCCTCCCTGCCACAGAATGGCCTCTCAAACTCATTTTCCACCGTGCAATTAAAATCCTACCAAAAAACAATTGTACCCATAACAATTGTACCCATATCGCTTTACTACATTTTAAAAATCTGCAGCAGCTCTTGTCCTTCAGGAGAAAGTCCAGGCTCGCGATCGGGCACCAGAAGCCCCATGACCTCGGCCACGTCTGTTCTTTTGGGTTCCTCTGTGGGCACAACCAAATCGAATCTATGCTCTTGCACTGTGCCGACCAGTATGCTAGCCACTAGCCACATCTGGCTACTTAAATTACTCGAAATTAAATAAAATCCAAAATTTGCTTGCATGGCCCCACTGTCCACATTTCGGAGGGGATCAGGTGCGTTCAGGGTGGTGTGACGGTAGACAACTGTCCACATTTCGAATGCTTGGTAACCACGAGGCAGGCTGCGTGGCTGCCCCACTAGCGTCAGCTGCTGTGTGGGTGGCTAGACCCGCTGCAGCCACCCTCGTCAAAACGACCGTCTTCACTCCCACACTTACAGGAAGATGCCACCCCCTCGACGTGGCTGCCGCCTCCCTGCAGGTGTCACATGAGTAGCTGCTCTGGAGCACTCAGGCCACGGGGAAAGAAGCGCTGTGCCGGAGTCTGCAATTCCAGCTTCCAAAATATCTTGAGGACAAAAATCCCCTTGACTGTGGCCACACCCCAGCCTGTGGATGCTCCGAATCTTCAGAAACCGCCTTCCGATACTTACCCTCCAGGGCAGGGGTGGTGGCAGCCCTCATATACTACACGCCACACTACGCGATCACCTCATGTAACACAGCTACTCGTCATATGGCGAAACACACTCTCTCCCAGAGAAAACCCACAGTCTACAGCCTCCTCTTGCAGCTCTGTGGGCCTTTCTGCTTCTTCTAATTCAGGTCAGACTGAAACCCCCAGGTGACATGGGAAGGGGGCTGCCACGGCACACTCTGTGCACGATGACGGAGGACAAGAGGGAAAAAGACCCTAGTGGTCACGAGACCGAGGATGCAAGAGTGGGTGGCGACTGCCGCGGGTGCGCCGTGGTCCCGCCCCCCCCCACCCCAAGCAGGATCCTTACACCGAGGTCCCGCCCCCGTCCTCAGAAGGTGACTGTATCTGGGGACGGGGCCTTCGCGGAGGTGGAGTGAAGCTGGTCATCGGGGCAGTGGGCCCTCATCCAACATGCCTGGTGTCCCTACGAAAAGGGGGATTTGGACACAGACGGCGCGTACGGAGGGAGACGGGGTGAAGAGATGCAGGGAGCAGAGACCAGCCCACCAGGAGTCCCAGGAGGAACCAGCCCTGCCCACACCAGCTCTGGGACAGGAGCTCGGCCGACACGGCCTCAGCCGGGACAGGTCCCCGCCCGTGTGCGCCTCACTGCCAGGACCTCTCCCGCCTCCGGCTCGGAAGCTGGCCGGGACTTTGGTCTTTATTTCCATGCGGTTGTGGGTGGAGGGTCCGAGTCCCTGGCAGCCCTCCATGCAGGGGGTGCTGCCAGCCTCCGCTGATTTCCACCGCCCACCAGGCGGGGAGGAGGCGGGGGCAGCTCAGGGGGTACCTCCTCCCCGCCCCACTGAGGAGCAGGCGCTCTCCTTTCCCTCTTATTCTCGGGGAAGGATCACCCGGACGGGGCTGCCTCTTTGCCTGTGGCCGCGGTGGTGCAGCCGCTGCTTACGGTCTGGGCCGGCCTTGAGAGCCGGTGTGGCAGAGCCACGTTGTGTTCCTGGGGGAGACATTCCTCCAGCAGAGCCCAGGAGCACAGAGAAAGGAAATAACCACTTTGTCAGTGTGAGTTGTTCAGTTTGACCTCGAGCAGTTCCACCCACACCTACGCTCCTTCAACCTCCACTCGTGGAGTCTGCGAGGGGGAAATAAAAAGCAGCAGGTGGTACGGTGGTTTGGAGTGCACACTGCTCAACCAGGATGGCACCCCGACCCCAGTGGGGCTGTGATCACGCTTCGGTGGGCCACACCTCCATCCTAAAAAGGCACAATCCATGAGACAACGTGGTGGGACGCACAAATCCTAAAGTATTAATACCAGGCCATTCGTTTCCTCACTTCCTGTCTTAGCCCGGGCCGTGATGGCACAGCACTGCAGACTGGGTGGCGTAAACAGGAGATATTTATCTCTCACAGTGCTGGAGGATGGAAGTCCAAGCCCAAGGTGTGGGCAAATCTGGTTCCTGGTGAGGGCCCTCTTCCTGGCTTGAAGACAGCCACCTCCCGCTGTGTCCTCCTGCAGCAGAGATATCTCTGGCGTCTCTTCTTGCAGGGGCTCTCATCCCAGCACGGGGTCCCTGCCCTCACGACCTCGTCTAACCCGAATCACTTCCCCAAGGCTCCACCTCCAGAGACAACTGCATGAGGGGGTGAGGGCTTCAACGTCAGAATTCTGGGAGACACAGACACCCAGCACATAACACTCTTTGCTCTGAGCTTCTTGCTCAGACGCAATACTGTGTGGTTGTGATGTGGACGAGGTGCACTGGGTTCACCCGCAGGTGTTACTGCGGTAGAAGCAGCGTGCGGGTCAGCGTATTGGTGTCTGCACAGGGTACAGAGCTGTCTACTGACCAGGCTCCAGTCCTCCCCTTACTCGTCTGCTCAGAGAGGACCCCCTCCTCCCCAGGCCCACAAGGACAGTGTGTTGGGCAGGTTCCCTGGGGGCCTGAGCA
>VBSM01000361.1:106034512-106045446 GCA_008086735.1 Cheirogaleus medius | reverse complement strand
CCCGCACTGCGGGGCAGAGAAGTGTCACCTCCACGCCCGAGCGGGCCCAGCGCGGCGGGCGCCTAGCAACCGCCAGCCAATCCCCGCCGGGCCTGGGCCGTTTTACGGCAGCAGGCCCCGCCCTCCGCGCGCCGCCGGGAGGCAGGAAGGAGGTGTGCGACACAGGCCAGCCAATCCGCGCTGCCGCCTTCGGCCCTGCGTCCTCTCATAGGCCGAGAGCCGGGCGGCGCGGCGCGGCCGTAAGGCGTGGCCGAGTGTCGTGAGGCGGCCCCGCAGAGCAGCGCGCCGTCCGCCGCCGCCGGGTCGGCGGGTTGTCATTGGGCTGCGAGGAGCGGCGGCAGCAGCGGGGACCGGGAGGAGCTGGTGTCCGACACAGCCATGGCCGGCGCGCTGGTGCGGAAAGCGGCAGACTATGTCCGAAGCAAGGATTTCCGGGACTACCTCATGAGGTGACGAGTGCCGCGAGCCGGACCCCGGACCCGGGAGGGGCGCGCGGGAGGCCGGGACCGATGCGGCCAGCGACGAGGGCGGCCGCGAGAGCACGGTGGCCCCGGGCAGCGAGGGGGCCGGGGCGAGGCAGGAGGGTCCCTACCCCGACCACCGCGCACCGGGGGGACGGTGCAGAGAGCGGGTGACAGTGGGTGTCCCTCGCAGCAATGGTGACAGCGGGGAGTCCCTCCCGGCAGAGGTGACAGTGGGCGCTTCTCACCGCAGTGGTGACAGTCGGGAGTCCCTCCCGGCGTGGGTGACAGTGGGCGCCGCTCCCAGCAGTGGTGACAGTGGGGAGTCCCTCCCACATCCGCCGGGTTCCTGCCAGATCCCCGCAGTGGGTCCCGGTCGGGGGTCGCGCTGGGCACGGACTCGACTGGCTGCACCTGCAGGCAGGTGGGCGTCCAGGTGCGCGGACGCAATGCCCTTGTGTGCGGGGCTGGGAAACGCCAGGCGGAGGCGCTGCTGAGGGCGTGGGAGCGTCGAGGGGAATGTAACCGGGCCCGTGTTGGAGGTGAGCTCCAGGTGCGCAGGAGCTCGCGTCTGTGACAGCGGGAGTACTCGAGTTCGGTTTTCTCATTTTAAGGACCTTAAGTCTAAGCTTGGGAGGGAATAACATTTAAAATGTTTTTGCATACGAAATTCTATCAAACCAAAGTAAAATGATGTGTCTCAAAGAGCATACTCTTTCTTACTGTTCTATTTTCCACTAACGCACTCTTTCCAGTTAGAAACAAAGGGCATTCAAGGTTGAAAAATGTGAAAATGCTCTATTTTCACCTTTAATTTTGAGGTGCCTGCTTTTATTTCAAAATATCTAATATAACTTTGAAACAATTTTAAATTATTTAGGAGTGTAATTTCAGTTTTTCTGTGTGTGACTTTAAAACCTAGGTAAGTATAGGGCTGTGTTTTTTTCAATAGTTGATAGTGTAGTAAAGCAGTAAAGAGATGAAAGCTGAGAAGAAATAACACCTATTGTAACCATCCAAAGGGTACAGTATGAAGGAAACTTAATTTTACCAATAAAAAACGATTGCTTTTTAAATCCTTAATTTTATTGCAAATACTTTTACAATTTTACAGAGCAGTAGAATAAGAAAAATAATTCTCTTCAGTATGGTAAACTTGGAAACAGAAACTTCACTTCTGACTTTCCAAAAAAGACGTTTCTGTGTTTAAGTAGGACTATGATTAATTAAGACGGATGTTTAGTACTGTGGAGCACAACTACTTATCAGATTAATTTGTGGAAAAAATTTAAGCAAAGTAGTAATCTAAGATATGATATGTTCTTAATCCTTGCAGTTAAGTTTCTTTATGGCTTTTAATGTTACTTTAGTTTTTTTCTAATGTCTTCTACTTGTATGATAAGCCTTCCTAATAGGTACAACTAAGGATAACATTGTATGATATAATTAAGAATAAAGTTATTATACCATAGCCATATAAAAATTATGGTAATGATTACCAAATAGTTCTATTACATAGGAAGAATTTGTTAAATCTATTTTCAATAGAGTTAGCCCTGCTTTTCCAAATTTATGTTTTCTTGTACTTGATGGGGTTCTAAGAGCCAGACTTATCAATAAAACACTTCAATGTGTAATCTAACATTTTTTTATAAAATTAACTTCATGAAAGCTTTAATGTTTTTATACTTTCTCCAGTATGACTTTAATTCAATTATACTTTGACTAAATAAGGAAAAGAAAAGAATTACATTGCCCAGAAAACTGTCTGGTAGGGCGCCAAACTAGGATTCAGAAGAATGACGTACAATCAAGGTATCCCAAGCAAGTCAATCCCAGTAGACTTCAGTTGCCCATAAAAATGGGTGTAATGGTAATGCCCTATCTTGTTGGGTTGTCAAGAAAATTAAATTGGATAAGACATGTGAAAATACTTGGAAATTCCAAATCATTACACATTATTATTATTTATTCTTTCTGTTTTTGCAAGCAGAAATGTTTTTAAAAGTTTACTGTGATGGAGAAAGTTAAAATCTTAACTGTGCTAATAAAGCTTTAATACTTCATTCAACCTGAAATTATATTTGAGAAGTAAACATATGATGTGAGATGTTAAACTGAACTTGTTCTCTTGCCATTCTCAGCAACAGTGGGATTTCACACCAGGGCTGCCAAACTGATTGAGGGCCAGTTTAAGGCCAGGCATTGAAACTCTGATCAGAAACTTTATATTGATATTTTAGTGTTTTTACCCCCTAGAAAGAGAAACTTTTCTTCCTAGAACTTATATAGGAAATTATTCCCTATTCTTCCAAGCTTCTTGCTTACAGCCCTGCTTTCCTGCAGTAAAGGAGAATAAAACATAAAAATGAAAATTTAGTTATGATTCTTCTTCCAATCGGAAACAAGGTTCTGTATTTTCCTCTTCTCACATCGTCAATAACTCTTCATACATACTTTGAGCCCTCTGTCCACTGAAGGTCTGCATTCTTTTCATAGCCTACTGAAGGGCTATAGAGGTTTTCTAAACTAAAGCTGTTCTGGAATTTTAAAACCTATTTTAATAACAAAATATAGTTGAGAGTTTTTTAGCAAAAATTTAAAATCGATCATATTTCACACAGATTATAAATTTATTTCAATCACATTTTATGAATAAGATTGAAGTATGTGGATTCCAAGCATATTTTAAATGTTTTTTTTTTTTTGAGACAGAGTCTCACTCTGTTCCCTGGGCTAGAGTGCCCTGGCATCAGCCTAGCTCACAGCAACCTCAAACTCCTGGGCTGGAGTGATCCTTCTGCCTCAGCCTCCCGAGTAGTTGGGACTACAGGCATGCACCACCATGCCTGGCTAATTTTTTCTATATATTTTTAGTTGGCCGATTAATTTCTTTCTATTTTTAGTAGAGATGGGGTCTCGCTCTGGTTTCGAACTCCTGACCTTGAGCGATCTGCCCACCTCGGCCTCCCAGAGTGCTAGGATTACAGGCGTGAGCCACTGCGCCCAGCCTTAAATGTTGATTTCTTTTCACCGAGAGGGGTTAAGAGAGCAGGCTCTCACTTAAGAGACCTAAGAACTAAGGACAATGTGCGGACTTTGATTGGATCTGGTATGATAAAACAGCTGTGAAAGGCAATCTTGGGATTTAATGTAGGGATCATTTAAATATGATTCCAGCATTAAATCCTACTAAGTAATTAATGAGAGCTTTGTTAGCTGTGTATTGCTAAACCTGGGTGATGGGTGTGAATGATAACTTTGAAGCCTAACCCTGCTGCTTTCTAGCTCTGTGAACATGGGCAAATTATTTAGCTTTATGCTTTCGTAGCTGTTTAATGGCATAGCATAGTGCTTGACAAAAGTAAGTGTTCCATTTATTTTTTATTGTGATCAATATTGCATGTTTAATCCCCTGGATTTCTGGCACTCTCTTCTTGGTGCCTTCTGTCTCTTCTCTCATACATCTCTTCTTACTTACCTTGATGAGGATCTCTAATCAAGAACTTCCTGGTGTTCTAGTATCTTTTTCTTAAGAAATTATATCCTCACATACCTTTTTTGACAGAATAAAAGAAGATAGCTCTTCTTTGTTCTTCATCTCCTTACATTCTCCTTCCTGGATTTTTGGTTAAGAAGAATAAATTAGAATGAGCAAATAAGTTTTGATGTGGGACATATATTTTAATGATTGAGTCAATCAAGGGCTGCGCAGACTTATATTTTAGAGATTTATTCCTCTTATTTTTAAGTTTGTATAGTAGAGAAGTGAATGGAAACACATTCACATACACACATACACATGTATTTGGATATATGTGGAAGGATATTTTAAGTAGAACCTAGATCATAAAGTGTTTTAAAATCAATCACTTAGCATGCTTACAAATCTGAGGTTAGTGGGATGTTGCAATGAATACTCTCAAATTAACAGAATATTCTATTCTGTTCTAAGTTAATTTTAACTTCTAGTTTTGAGAGCTATAAGAATTTTTACTTATTACCCAGGTGAGAAGTTGTAGTAGAATAAAAGAGAATTTTTCCCAAATTTATGGACTATTAGAGTTGAAAGGGACCTTAGAAATCAGATACTCCAGCACTTCACTTGCTACATGAGAAAACTGATATCTAAACCAAACAGAAACCTTGAGAATCTGTGGACACCAAACTTAGGAAGCCAAAACAGAAATGTCAGTTTAGGGTTTAAAGGAAAATAGTAATGCACAGAAATGGTTTTAAAAAGAAGTAAGGTTTTAGGTTCTTTTTGCACCCATTTTCCTGTGTATGTCTCCCTTTTTTTCTGCCATACTTCCTTCCACATCCTGTCCTTAGACTCTCTGAGCACTTCCCTGCTGTATAACTGATTTTCAGAAATTTAATGAAGCTATAAATATTGAAGCAGGACTGGTCATAAGAATCTCTTGATAGCTGAATACTTCAGTTCACAGAGGTCTTTACTGTCATTCAGTTTAGTTTTGGCTAGCTAAATATAGGAGAATATCACACATTCTAATTATTAAAACTCTCCTACATTTTAATGAACTAGAAAATTAGGCAAAATTTGGTGAGAATAAGTGAAATGCAGGTGAGCTCTTTCTGCAAACTATAGAATTACAATCTAGAATATCTCACAATCACCCCCAATTTACTTTAAATAGTGTTATAAATAGACTATGCAAGGCTGTCAGTTGGATCCTTTTAGTACTATATAAGGAAGTTATAAATTGCCTAAATTACTCTCAGTACTTTCAGAGGAAGCTAACGTTACTGTCAGTAATTTTAGGAAAATAAGAGACTGAAATTGGCAGTGCCCAGCAGACATTATGAAAATAAAGATGAGCTTAGTTGAAACCTTGAGTCAACGGATCACTATTCCAAATTAAGGGGGAAGGAAAGATAAAGTTTATTCCGTGGCGGTCATCTTCCTTCATCACCTGGCTGCATCACACTTCTAACTGAACTAATAATAGAAGTTCTTGATGAGAGTGCTAGCTAGTGCTTATGTTTCCCAGTGCAGACTGTGAACAGTAATGGGTAGCTCACCTCTCTACAATAAATATAAATAAATACCATTTATGCTTAAAATGCTTCTCAGTCTTGGAACCGGAACCCTTCCTTCCTTTTTTTTCTATTTCTTGTTTTATTGTCTGTAACTAATATACTCTCTTTCAAACTGCATTTCGGGAAACACTAACTCTTAAAATACATACCATAAGCAGGAATATTAGTTACAAGTCTCAGGTTCTGATTGTACAGGCATGTGGCATGGTTTTTGAAAAAAAAATACTAAAAACGTTTTAAAAATATAACTGATCCATAACCGTAATATTTGTACCCCCATAATATGCTGAAATAAAAAAATAAAAATAAAATTAAAAAAAAAACATATAGTCAAACACAATAAATAAATTAAAATGGAAAAAAAATATAACTGATCTACTAAGAAAAGAGAGAAAATGGAACCATACAAAATGCTCATTTAAAGCCACAAAAGGCAGAAAGAGAGTAGAAAACAAAAACAGGAACAAAGAACAAGGACAAAAAATAGAAAACAAACATACATGGAAGATATTAATGCAACTGTATCAATAATCACTTTGCAGTCAGTGGACTAAATGTGCCAATTAGAAGATAGACATTGTGGGAGTGGATCAAAAAATAAGACCCAACATACATTGTCTACAAGAAACAAAAAACCCACTTTAAATATAAAGACACATACAGATTAAAAGTAAATGGACAGAGAAAGATATGCTAACACTAATCAAGAAAAACCAGCGGTAGCTATACTAATTTCAAACAGAGCAGGCTTCAGAGCAAGGAAAGTTATCAGGGATGAAGAGGGGCATTACATAATGATAAAGGGTTAGTTCTCCAAGAACTACAAGTATGTGATGGTTAACTTTATGTGTCAATTTGACTGGGTTAATAGATACCCAGATGAATGGTAAAACATTATTTCTGGGTGTGTCTATGAGGGTGTTTCTATGAGGGAAGAGATTAGCATTTGAATGGGTAGACTGAGTAAAGATCTGTCCTCACTAATGTGAGTGGACATTATCCAATCTTTTGAGGGCCCTAATAGGACAGAAAGGCAGATAAAGGACCAAGATGCTCTCTTTTCTGGAGCTGGGACATCCATTTGCTCCTGCCCTCAGGCATCAAAACTCCAGTCTTCTTGGGCTTTTGGATTCTGGTGTTTACACCAGTGGCTCCCCAGGTGCAAACAGCTCTCCTGGTTCTCTCTCAGCAACCCTGAGGCCTTCAGAATTATATAGCACCAGCTTCACTGGTTCTCCAGCATATTGTGTGATTTACTGCCCACCCGCTATAGTTGCATGAGCCAGCTCCTATAAAAATTTTACAGGCATGCACACGTGCATGCGTGTGTGTATTCTTTTGATTCTGTCTTTCTGGAGAACCCTGACTAATATAGAATCATAATCTTTAAAACAACAGAACATCAAAATACATGAGGCACAAACTGATAGAACTGCAAGGAGAATTCAATGAATCTACTATTTTAATTGGAGATTTTACTCCTCTATCAGAAATTGACAGATCCAATAAGCAGAAAATCATTAAGGACATAATTTAACTCAACAACACCATCCATCAGCTGGATACAATGGACATCAATAGACTACTTCACGCAACAGCAGAGTATACATTCTTCTCAAGCTCACATGGAACAGTCACCAAGATAAACCATATTTTGGGACATAGAACATACTTTGACAAACTTAAAAGACTAGAAATCATATAAGGTCTGCTTTCAGACCACAATGGAATGAAACTAGAAGTCAATAACAGAAAGACAGCTGGAAAATTCCCAATACTTGGAAATTATTTATTTTCTTTTTATTGCAGGTGGGGGGCAGAGACTAGGGGAAACAGGTGGCCAGGGGCAGCCGGGCAGGGGCTGGGCAGGGGCAGCTGCAGACCTGGCCCCAACTCACACCAGAGATTCATGTTGCCTAGCAACTGAGGTGGGCAGGAGCTGGGGTCTCTGTGTCTTCCACTCTGCCCACCTGGCTGGAAGTCAATACTTGGAAATTAAACAACACACTTCAAAATAACATTGGCTCAAAGAAGAAATCTCAAGAGAAATTTAAAAATATTTTGAATTAAATGAAAAGTGCGAACACAATTTATCAAAATTTGTAGGATGCAGTGAAAGCATTGTTTAGAGAGAAATTTATAGCATTAGATGCATGTATTAGAAAAGAATATGGATCTATAATCAATCATCTAGGTTCTATCTTAGGAAACTAAAAAAAGAAGAGCAAATAAAAGTCAAAGTGATCAGAAGAAAAGAAATACAGTAGTCTCCCCTTATCCATAGTTTTGGTTTCCCATGGTCAACCATGGTTTGAAAATATTAAATGGAAAATTCTAGAAATTATAGGTTTTAACTTTCTTGTCATTCTGAGTAACATGAGGAAACCTTATGCTGCCCCACTCTGTCTCTCCTGGGATGTAAATCATCCTTTTGTCCAACATATCCATGCTGTAGATGCTACCCACTCATTAGTCACTTACTAGCTATCTCAGATCGCAGTGCTGCAGTGACTGTCTTCAAGTAATCCTTATGTTACTTAATGCTCCAAAGTGCAAGGGTAATGTTGCTGGGAATTTGGATATGCCAGAGAGAAGCCATAAAGCTTCCTTTAAGTGAAAGTTCTCGACTTAATAGGGAAAGAAAAAAAATTTTATGCTGAAGTTGCTAAGATTTATGGTAAGAACAAATCATCTATCCATGTAATTGTGAAGAAGAAAAAAGAAATTCATGATACTTTTGCTGTTGTACCTCGGACTGCAGAGGTTATGGCCATAGTGCATGACAAGTGCTCAGTTAAGATGGAAAGGCATTAAATTTACAGGTAGAAGACATGAGCAAAAACATGTTCTGACTGATGGCAATAGGGTACAGTACTATCGGTGGTTTTAGGCTTCCACCTGAGGTCTTAGAATGTATCCCCTGTGGAGAAGGGGAGGGGTCTACTATAATAAAAATTAGAACAGAAATCAATGAAATTGAAAACAGGAAATCAGTAGAGAAAACTCAATGAGATGAAAAGCTGGTTCTTTGAAAAGATCAATAAAATCCATATGCCTCTAGCCAGACTAATTAAGAAAAAAAGAGGAGACAAATCACTAATATCAGAAATTTTGAAAAAAGGACATCGCTACAGATCCCATGGACATTAAAAGGATAATAAAGGAATACGATGAACAATTCTGTGATAACCTAGATGAAATGGACCAATTCCTTGAAAGGGACAATATACTAAAACTCAAGAAGAAATAGACTATCTGACTAGACCTATATCTATTAAAGAAATTGAATCAATAATTAATAATCTTTGGAAACAGAAAGTGTCAAGTCCAGATAGGTTCACTGGTGAATTCTACCAAACATTAAAGGAAGGAATTATACCAATCATCTATAATCTCTTTCAGGAAGTAGAAGCAGAGGGAATACTTTCTAACTCATTCTATGAGGTGAATGTTATCCCAATACCAAAATCTGACGACGACATTACAAAAAAGAAAACTACAGACCAATATTTTTCATGAACATAGATGCAGAAGCCCTCAACAAAATGCTAGTTAACTGAGTCCAATAATGTATAACGTATAAAAAGAATTATGAAAAAGTGGAATTTATCCCAAGTACATAAAGCTGCTTCCATTGAAAATTAATGGGGCTGGGCGCGGTGGCTCACGCCTGTAATCCTAGCACTCTGGGAGGCCAAGGCAGGAGATCATTTGAGCTCAGGAGTTTGAGATCAGCCTGAGCAAGAGTGAGACCCCATCTCTACTAAAAATAGAAATAAATTAGCTGGACAACTAAAAATATATAGAAAAAATTAGCCAGGCATGGTGGCACATGCCTGTAGTCCCAGCTACTTGGAAGGCTGAAGCAGAAAGATAGCTTCATAGCTTGAGCCCACGAGTTTGAGGTTGACGCCACGGCACTCTAGCCCGTGCAACAGAGTAAGACTCTGTCTCAAAAAAAAAAAAAAAATTAATGTAATCTATCACACAAATGGGCTAAAAAAGGAAGGATCATATTGACATGATCATATCAGTAGAGGCAGGAAAAGCATCTGACAAAATTCAACATGCATTCCTACTTTACTGTCAGTAAAGTAGGAATAAAGGAGAACTTCCTCAAGTTGACAAAGAATATCTACAAGAAACCCATAGATAACATCATACTTACTGGTGAAAAATTCAAAGCTTTCAGGAACAAGGCAAGGATGTCCTATCTCACCACTGTTTTGCAACATCATACTGGAAGTCCTAGCTAATGCAATAAGACAAGAAGAAAATAAAAGGTACATTGGGAATGAAGAAGCAAAACTATCTTTGTTTGCAGATTATGTGATTGTCCATATAGAAAATCAAAAAGAATTGACCAAAATACCCTCCTGGAACCAATAAGCAATTATAGCAAGGATTAAGAATATAGTATTAATGTATGAAAAGTCAATCACTTTCATATATAGTGGCAATTAGCAAGTGGAATTTGAAATAAAAAACATACCACTTACATTAATACTGCCTGAAAATGAAATATTTAGGTATAAATCTAGCAAAATATGTACAAGATTTATATGAGGAAAACAACTCTTATGAAAAAGAGATCAAAGAAGAACAAAATAAATGGAGAGATATTCCATGCTCATGGATACGAAGACTCAATATTGTTAAAATGGCAGTTCTTTCTAATTTGATCTGTAAATTCAGGGCAATCCCAGTCAAAATCCCAACAAGTTATTCTGTAGATGTCAACAAATGGATTCTGAAGTTTACATGGAGAAGGAGTAGACCCCAAAATAGCCAACACATATTGAAGGAGAAGAACAAAGTTGGAAGACTGACATTACCCAACTTTTAAGACTTACTATAAAACTACAAGAATCAAGACAGTGTGGTATTGGCAAAAGAGTAGACAAATAGATCAATGGAACAAATTAGAGAGCCCAGAAATAGACCCACATAAGTATTGTCAACCATTTTGACAAAGGAACAAAGGCAAAACAATGTAGCAAAGACAGTAGTTTTAATAAATAGTGCTGGAACAACTGGACATCTACTTACAAAAGCAAAAAAAAAAAAATCTAGACACAGACCTTATATTCTTCACAAAAATTCACTCAAAAGGGATCACAGACCTAAATGTAAAACAAAACTATAAAACTCCTAGAAGATATTACAGGAGAAAAATCTAAATTATCTTGGGTTTGGTGATTACTTTTTAGATACAATACCAAAAGCATAATCCATGAAAGACAGAATTGATAAAAAGTGGACTTCATTAAAATTAAAAAAGTTCTACTCTGTGAAAGACACTGTTAAGAGAATGAAGAGAAAAGACTGGCAGAAAGTATTTCTTTTTTTTTTTTTTATTTGAGAGCCCAATAGTTAAACATACTTTATTAAAAAAATACAAAAGTGACATTA
>VBSM01000361.1:106007812-106034412 GCA_008086735.1 Cheirogaleus medius | reverse complement strand
GGGCAGCCATGGTTCCCCGACAGCCCCGCGCGGAACTGACGCGCGCCCCTCCGCTAGACTCCGGGGACCGCCTGTGGTCATAGAGACGAAGCCGCTCGGCCTAGAGCGCCACGCCCGCCGCCCGCCCACTCCAGAAAGTATTTCTGAAAGTATTTTCAAAAGACATAATTGATAAAGGACTGTTATCTAAAATATACAAAGAACTCTTAAAACTCAACAATAAGAAAACAATTAAAAAATAGGCCAAAGATCCTAACAGATACCTCACCAAAGAAGATATACAGATGGCAAATAAGCATATGAAAAGATGCTCCATATCATATGTCATCAGGGAAATGCAAATTAAAATGAGATACACTAAACACCTATTAGAATGAACAAAATGCAGAACGCTGACAATATCAAATGCTAGTGGAGGATGGAGGAACAGGAACTTTCATTCATTGCTGGTGGGATTGCAAAATGGTACAGCCACTTTGGAAAACAGTTTGACATTTTCTTACAAAAATAAACATACTCTTAACATATAATCCAGCAATCACACTCTGTGGTATTTACCCAAACGAGGTGAAAACTTAGGTCCACAAAAAAACCACACGGATATTTATACAGGCTTTATTCATAATTGCCAAAACTTGGAAGCAAAAAAGATGTCCTTCAGTAGGTGAATGGAAAAATAAACAATGGTACATCCAGATAATGGAATATTATTCAGCACTAAAATGAAACGAGCTATGAAACCATGAAAAGACATGGAGGAAACTTAAATGCATATTACTAAGTGAAAAGCTAATCTGAAAAGCCTATATACTACATGATTCCAACTATATGGCATTCTGGAAAAGACATAACTATGGAGACTGTAAAAAGATCAGTGGTTGCTAAAGGGCGGGGGTGGAGGGAGGGAGGAGTAGGCGAAGCACAGAGGATTTTTTAGGGCAGTGAAAGACGCTATAATGACGGATACATTATATGTCTCACCAAACCCACAGAATGTACAACACCAAGAGTGAACCTTAATGTAGACTATGGACTTTGGGTGATGATGATGTGCTGATGTAGGTTCATCAACTGTGACAAATGTATCACTGTAGCAGGTGACTTTGGTAACAGGGGAGTCTATGCATGTCTGGGGGGGAGGTGGGGAAGGGGGTATATAGGAATTCTGCTCAATTTTGCTGTGGATCTAAAATTGCTCTAAAAAAATAAAGTTTATTTAAAAAAAACAGAATAATTTGTTCTTCACTGGAAAATATAGTTTGTTCTTAACTGGAAATATAGTTTTACCTCCATAGAATTCAAGGTCATAAGTGAACCGAAGAAAGCTTGTATGATTTTTTGTTTCTTTCTTTTGTGAAAAATAAAGGCAGCATAGCAAATAAAGAGAAAATCAAGGATTTTTTCTACACAGTTTTTACATTATTGTCCCCAAATTTGCAGTTTGTATGTGGCTGATAAATTTATGTTTCTTTGGAACAAGTGCTAATATACATACTAGTAGGTATTTTTTTTCTAGTTTGGCTCTGCACAAATATGTTTTTCAGATTTTTCGACTGAGTGGTTGATTCACGTTTAGAAAACCCTGATTAGAATTGAAGGATATGGAGTTGTGGAGTTTTGTATTTAACAGGAATGCTTAGAATGACTTTATTCTCGAATTGTTTTACAGTCATTAAGCCACTATTAGAGTGAAGTAATCAGTGTGATGATGTTCATGTAGGACTTTTAGAATGTGCAGGCTATGAAGGCAGAAACTAATTCTCCCTTATTCTCATATTTTTATAATCCATACTAAGGTCACCTGTTATAAAATAGGGTAGAATTGAACTATCGTATGATTTAAGGAGAGAGTCCTAAATTGAAAACTAAGTTATATCCAAGTTGAAACTTTACATTGTAAGTACTACATCTTTTAAAATATTTTTAAAGGGAAAAAAATGTGCCCTTGGTAATTTATAGTTACATAAATGCCTGTGTTCAGATACTGAACGAAGATATTTTAAGGGGAGCAATGCTATAGGTGACTGTTCTAGCTAAATTGTATTTTCTAATCCAGTAAGGTTACCAATCTCTCTGCTGTGAAACACTGTGGTCAGTTTGTACTTGCTGTGAAATATAATTTTGGTAATGTAATTTATTAGACAGGCTCCTTCTATGGCTTTAGATATTTCATAATAGAACCTATTTCATGTATACAATAGTCCCCCATCTTATGCTTGGTTTGGCTTTCCACAGTTTTAGTTACCTGAAGTCAATTGTGGTCTGAAAATAATATAGTATTTTGAGAGAGAGACCACATTCACATAACTTTGGTCACAGTACATGGCTATAATTGTTCTATTTTATTCTTAGTTATTGTTAATCTCTTACTGTGCCTAATTTATAAAATGAACTTCATCACAGGTATGTATGTTTAAGAAAAATATAGTATATAAAGGGTTTGGTACCATCCACGGTTTCAGGCATCCACTGGTGATCTTGGAATGCATCCCCTGAGGATAAGGGGGGGACTGCTATATTATTAGCACCAGCAACAATTATTTTCAGGTTATAAAGTAGAATCTCTGTGACCTCTAAGTCAAAACAACCAGGAGAGTTGTTTGGACTTAAATGCATTTATAAAGGGTTTTATTGTTTTATTTTAGTAACTCTTTCAGTAGCTCAGAGTTCTCTCCCTCCTGTCATGAAGGAAATAGTTCCTCCCAAGCTGTGCTGCCCAGTTTAAGAGCCAAAAGCCACAGGTGGCTACTGAGCACTTGAACTGTGGCTGGTTCAAACTCAGATGTGCTGTAAGTGTGGAATACACCCTAGATTTTAAGGAATTAGTGCCAAAAAGCATGTAACAGATCTAATTAATAATTTTTATTGATTATATGTTCATATTAAAATATTTTTGATATATTAGATAATAAACTATTAATACAACTAATTTCTGTGGTTTCTTTTTACTTTTCTTATTGTGGCTTTTAGACATTTTTAAATTACATATGTGGCTTACATTTTTGGCTTGCATTATATTTCTACTAGACAGCTTGCTCTAAAGATTAAGCTTATTTTCCATAAAATTAAGATTTAATTTCATCAGGTCAAATTGTTATTAGAAATATCACTTGATATTTTTTTAAAAAAAGAAAAAAAATGTGTTGCTAAAATTGTAGTTCCTGTTACTGAAATTTGAATACAAGTGTGAGGTTGAAGAAACTTAATAGAACCAAATTCTTTAAAAGCATCTGATCTTTTTCTTCTTCTTTTTTTCCCCATGTCTCCCCTGTCTGAACCTTGGTGACTCCTCACAAAACAGTACGGTAAGAAAATTCTTCGTATCCATTTCAGGCTTTTGCAGACTTTCTGCATTAAGAGAGTACGGACAACAGGCACGGCGCCCTTTGCTGGAGCAGGGGCCTGCTGGTGAGCAGCGGGTGCAGGGCACCCTCCCTGCCGTCCGTTCTCCCAGTGAGCTCTTGGGAGCACCAGGCATCGGGCTGCCCCTACTCCTGGCTTCAGGAAGGAGCCTATAATGACGTTGTTGGTAACAGTCACTATAGAGCCTGGCTACTGATGAAAAGAGAGAAAGAGAAAACAGGAAAAGAGGGTGAGATGATTTTTTTCTGTAGAGTGAAGCTCATTTCCATGGCTTGATTTCCAAACAAGGAGATAGTGCTGCACGCTTCTGTTTGAACTTTCTTTTAGACTAAATTAAGAATTATAATAGAATAAAAATATTTTTCCATTTAATCCAAAATGCTAATTTTCTTTTTGAATATTAATCATGAAATTTCTGATTTTTCTTGAAACTGATGAATATCTGACAGTAGATCAGACATTCTAAAAAAGGAAAGAGAGAATTAGAATTTTGTAATAGATAAAAAGGATGAATTATAAACTCTCTAAGGTTAGGTATCTTAGTAAACTAGTGTTAAAACAATTTTTACCTTTTGTGTTCTTTTTAAGAAATATATTTTAAGCATAGCTCAATGCTTACAGTCGTAAGTGTATATGTAGTTCTTTTTTTTTTTTGTGGTCTGAAAAAACCACTCTGTTGCCCAGGCTAGAGTGCTATGGCATCAGCCTAACTCACAGCAACCTCAAACTCCTGGGCTCAAGCAATCCTCCTGCCTCAGCCTCCCGAGTAGCTGGGACTACAGGCATGCACCACCACGCCTGGCTAATTTTTTCTATATATTTTTAGCTGGCCAATTAATTAATTTCTTTCTATTTTTAGTAGAGACGGAGTCTAGGTCTTGCTCAGGCTGGTTTCGAACTCCTGAGCTCAAATGGTTCTCCCGCCTCGGCCTCCCAGAGTGCTAGGATTACAGGCGTGAGCCACAGCTATATGTACGCCCAGCTATATGTACTTCTTAACTTGTAGAACTCTGTTTCAAATAACCTAACACTGGTCACACTTAAACTTTTAATACAGACTGAGCCAGAATCCCTAAGGCTACTTAAGGTTCAGATTTCTGCCACTGTCTATTTCTACTTCAGCCCCAGCTGTGAGAGAAGACACATTCACACCTGGAGGTAGATGAGCCTCAGGTGATAGCTCTGCAGGCTCTGTTACAGCCCCGGTCCATGATGATAAAGTAGACAGCAAGACCACCGTCAGCGCAGAGCAGTGGGAAGAGAGTAAATGGGAAAGGAGATGAAAATAAACCAAGTGGAGAAAGGCCTGGTCAAAAAAGGAGGAAAAGGAAGATTATGGAATAATAGAGTTGAAAAATGAAGTGACACCCAGTAACAGGACAGGTAGGAAAAGAAGTAAGTAGGTAAGGGAGAGATAGGTGCTCTCCCTTACAAAGGTCTGGGGAATAAGGAAAAGAGAAAAATGGCTATAACTCATCTAAGTATAAGAAATTAAGGTTGCAGCAGTATCCTAGATAGTATCCAGTCTGAATGCAAGAGGACTAATTAGCCAGCTCAGAATCTCAAAGATTCTTTAAACCAGCTGTGCTTAACTTACGTAGTTTATAACTCAGATGTTAAACCCTGAAGTAGTTCCCATGCTGGCCATATAGCAACTTTGACATTTTATCGTTTTTGAAAGCATGGGCCTCATGGCTTACATTTAAACATGTTAAAGTAAACATTTCAAAATATTTTCATGTTATGCCAAATGTAATTCCCATTTATTTTTCTTGTATTTTCCTTGCTTTCTCACTTAGGCAATTTTTGCATTTTAACCCCTAGTCAATAACAGAAAAGCAAAGTCTAGAAATTTATCCAAAGTCTCCGAATTTATCCTAAACACTATGATGGGCACAAGGCCAGTGGGGACCATTTCCCCTAGTTAATGTTCTGATAACTAAAAGGGGCATTTAGTCAACAATGTGTGGTTTCTTTCAGATTCTAAAATGTATTTGCAAATCCTGTGTTAATGAAACAATTTTTAATTCAATGGACAAAAGCCACTGGCCTTATTTCATTTCAGCCTCAGAAATTAAATTGGATGTGGCTCCTGTCAAACACTGACAGCTTCATTTTGGTATCTGTGGATGTCTTTAGTTGTCAAATGAAAAGCTGTTGTTCCATTTCTTTGTTTTTACTATTACTTCAAAAAACACCAATCTTAATTTCTTAGTATCTGGGATCCTGAGTGTAGATTTCTAAGTTCTGTGATCCTAGTATAATTTATATGAGCTGAAAAATAATTTCTTCCCTTATTAAGTTCCTTTTCTCAGAAAAAGTATGTAACTTGGGATCTGCATTTTAAGAGTTACTATATTAGCAACTATCTTTTTTTTTTTTTTTTTTGGAAACAGGGTCTTGTTCTGTTGCCCAGGCTAGAGTGCAGTGGTGTCATCATAGTTCACTGCAACCTCAGACTCTTGGGCTCAAGTGATCCTCCTGTCTCAATCTCCCAAGCAGCTGAGACTACAAGCACTCACCACTATGTGTGGATAATCTTTATGTATTTATTTTGTAGAGATGGGGCCTTGCTATTGCCCAGGCTGGTCTTGAACTCCTGGCCTCAAGCAGTCCTCCCATGTTGGCCTCTCAAAGTGCTAGGATTACAGGTGTGAACCACCTCACCCGGCCACATGCTTAACAACTATCTTAGTGAAAATTTGAAGAAAGGAGTTTTGATAGATTTAAACATTACATTATGGAGAATATTTCTAGCAAGGTTTAAATTATAGCAAGAGTGAATTATGTAAAAAGTTAATCTTATTTTTAAATTCTCTAAGTGGAAGAATCAGAGATTACTTAGCTGTAATGTGGAAAGTGGGAGGAAGCTTGGTGAACTAGCAAATCCTTTCCAGCTCTGGGCTCGCCTGTGAGACCTGATGATTCATATGAAACACCTAGACATTCAAATGCCTCCATTTTAACCATCCACAAATCAACCCAGTAAATCTGCGAGATGTAAACATTGAAGACTTGTTTTCACACATTTCACGATTGTTTAAAATAAGGGAAAACTGTAGCTGTTCACAGTTCTGTCTAAACTTTTTCCTCTCTTCCTCCTTTCTCTCCTCTCGCTTTTTTGTAGCACTTCTGGGGCCCAGTAGCCAACTGGGGTCTTCCCATTGCTGCCATCAATGACATGAAAAAGTCTCCAGAGATTATCAGTGGGCGGATGACATTTGGTAAGGATGCAGGTTTGGATGACTGGGAGGACTTTAAGCATAGTAGAGTCCTGCTTGCATTTAAAGTTTGCAGCGCCAGATGTTACAATCACTGTTAGAAAGTCACATTAAAGAACATGGTGGCACTGAAGAGTGTTACCTCTGTATGGTGAATAAGAAACAAGATCAGTCAGAAATATTTCTAGGAAGTATTAACATTCGATTTCCCTTTCAGATTTAGTACACCCAGTTAAGGAATGTGTCATCTTAATCATTCTAATAGCCAGCCTAACATATTTATATTGTGAACTTTATTTGGAAAAAGTATCATTACATTAACTTAAAACCCTGATATTTGAACACAACACTCTTGTTGAGGGAATAGCAATTCTTTCAGATAGTGGATTATAAACAACTCCAGGGGACAGAAAAAGTGGCTAGAACTAATTTCAGCCTACTCTTGCTCACAAATATGTTCTTCAAATGTTTAAGTAATAAATAACAAAAATACCTAACATCACAGTAAAAAATTTTATGAGCTTCCCATTCATAAAGACATTTAAGCAATAACTTGTATCACCTGTCAAAGGTTTTAGCAGAAGAGGTTCTTTTTGATTCAGGCAATGAAACTGTTGATCTCTGTGGTCCCATCAACTTTAAGATTCCTGTGTTGTAAGTTGTCGATTTTCTTTGCTTTGATTATTTCTGGCAGCCCTCTGTTGCTATTCCCTGACATTTATGAGATTTGCCTACAAGGTACAGCCTCGAAACTGGCTGCTGTTTGCATGCCATGCAACAAATGAAGTAGCCCAGCTCATCCAGGGAGGACGGCTCATGAGATACGAGTAAGCAGATCCTGACTTAATTATTTTATTTTGAGGAATTGCGGAGAATGACACTAAAAGATCTTATCTTCAGGGACACTGGGAAACTGGTATGTGAGTGTGAATAGATGTGTTTTAGCAATTGGGGAAACTGGACTTACTAAAACATGAAAGTTAACATGAAACAGGATACAGGCTGACAGCATCCCAAATCTGAAATCTGAAGTGCGCCAAAATCTGAAACTTTCCGAGTGCCAACGTGACACCCAATGGAAATGCTCGTAGGAACATTCTGGATTTTCAGATTAGGGATGCTCAACTGGCATAATGCAGATATTCCAAAGTCTGAAGAAATTTGAAATCCTAAACACTTCTGGTCCTAAGCATTTCTGATAAGGGATACTCAATCTGTATTACTGTTTTTATAAAATTGTCAGTTGAAATAAATGTTACGTGAAGTTGTCTTTCTAAAGCTATCCAAAGCCTTTGAGGCTGGCAGTGAAATTTTGTTTCTCATTGTATTTTTCTTTGTGTTTATTTTCAGGATGACTAAAAAGGCATCTGCGTAACGATGGAAAATGAAGAACAAGCTTTTGAAGGGACAGCATTACCAGCTACTGCTGCTGAGTCACAGATTCCATTATCATAAATAGTCTTGGCTAAGGAAAATGTGCTGAATGCTATTTTTACTAACCATACTATTTTTATAGAAATAGCTGAGAGTCTCTAAAACAACTCTCTGCTGCCTTACTGAATATTTTACTTCTCTTCATAAAGAGTAGCTCAAAATACGCAATTAATTTAATAATTTCTGATGATGGCTTTATCTGCAGTAATATGTATATTATCCATTAAGATGTACTCAGTGAAAAACTGAAGAGAACAAAATTTGTAACTACCAGCAATTAAGTACTCAGAATTCTTGGCTTTTTCTTTAATGACCACAAGACAACCAACAGCTGGCCACATACCTGAATTCTTATCCCGTGTTTAAAAATGTTATCTGTGTATTTCCATGCAGTGTGTATATTGAGATGCTGTAACGTAATGGCAATAAATGATTTAAATATTTGTTAAATTAGTCCGATTAAAGATCTTGCTACATCTGCTAGGGAACTACAGAACTATATATCTGAAAAGACAGTTATAGGTAAAAAAAAAAAGGAACTTGGCTGGGGTAAACGCAGAGCTGGAAGGCCACCTCCTTCTGGAAGCTATCCGGAACGTGTTCCGGTCATGTAAGTGTTCTAAGCTTCCGTTGCCCCGTCTGTAAAAAGCTGAAGTAGGCGATTTCTGTGGTGATCTAAGAACTGTGCTGTTTTCCACAACTGAGACGCCTGCTGTGGGGATGTGCTTGGTGATCGCAGGTCCAGCACTGCACTGGGGCCTCGGGTGGGGAAGTCGGGATGGATATAGCCGTTAAGAAGGAGCTGCTTCCAGAGAAATCTGACCAAATGACTGCATCCTGAGAACACAGTCCTGACTTCTTAGTTCACATTACGCAGTTAAGTTAGGGTCTTAGAAAACATCCGCTTGAGCCTGAATGCTGTTCCCCATTCTCTGCAGTAGCAGATGCAGGTGGCAGAGCAGCCTGTGGGGAGTGGGGGAGGCCGGCGAGATGCGGTCAGGACTCCTGAGGAGCACCCTCTCTGTCTCCCTGGTCCCTCTGAGAGTCCGTATTCTGTCACTCTTGTTTCCTTTTTAAGGGGCTATGTGGTTTACAAAGCACTGTCATACGTGTTGTTTTTTGAGCTTCCCACAGCGCTGTGACGCAGGCAGGACCTTTATAGAGGAGGGCACAGGTCTGGAAGCTGTGGGATACCTGGCACTTGGCAGGGACGGGGCGCCACACCTACCAGATCAGGACTCCCTCAGGCTCATTCTTCCACAGTCACCTGAAGTGGAGTCGAGACTGGTTAAAGGAACTAGCACGAAGAGCCATAGATTGGTCTAATTAAATTAAAACAACTTGTGCTACTTTATTATACAAACAATGCTACCTGTAAGAAATTGGAACTTCACAGACACTGAGCGTAACAGCTGGAAGCCTCGTAGTCCATCCCTCCTGAGTTGGCCACCGTCAGGTTTTGTTGGTTTTGGATCTTTCTCTTCCTTTTGTCACCTTGGAAAAGCTCCCATCCTGCCAGCCTTCAATACCGAGTAAGGGGTAAGGGGGCTTCCACACCTCCCTCAGAAAGGCTTGCTAGGTTCCAAAGGAGGAGACCCTGAGGTCAGCCCAGCTGGGAGCCTCCGGAGCTCCAGGGATGAAGCAGCAGATACTATGAGAGATTAGAGAAAGAAATGTCCCTAATAAAAATCAAGGCAACAAACTGTTTGGTTCAGTGACCTTTTCTTGTACTCCTGAGGAGAAAATAGGCAGAGAGGCCAGTAAGGAAAATCCTGCTGGCCAGAAGCTTCATCCAAGGTGGGAGAGAAGCCGTGAACGAGCACATGCAGCCAAAGTGCGTGCAAGTCAAGTCACGCAGTCTGTGGTCCTGAGGAGAACCCCGCGGGAGCCACAGGGCTGCCCGGCCCTGCAGAAGTGGACTGATCACGTACCTGGCTCACTAGGAGGGTCCCAGGAGGCTTCCCTCTGTGGTGCTTTCTCTCCACACAAAGCCCTGAGCACTGGCAAAATGAATGCTTTGAAGCAGTGGGAAAGTGTATGAAACTTTTGTACTCTGGTAATCTGCTTCTTGATTTCGCGCAGCATTGAGACCAATCATGAAAATCTATATTCCAGAACAAGATTTTTCTAAGTTTCTCGGTTGCTTTAAGTTCATTGTATCCAATGTCTATTGTTAGCAAAAAGGACACTCAGCACAACTGGGGATTCAGTATATAAGCAACAGCCTTATCAAAAGAAGACTGACCAGTTATTTAAGTTCTGTTTCTCACTGGACTTTGGAGGCAGAAGACCTCCTGGGCAATACTGACTCCTGGGTCCTGGGCAAGCGGCTCTTTCATCCCAGGCATTTCCAGAGACAGATGAAATATATTATCACAACATTTGGTAAATGTTTGTTTTTGGTCTGTACTAAGAAAGAAGTACGCATTATAATGTTTAGTCCTAAGGACTAGAAGTCTGTCCTCTTCAGTATAATCTCATAGTTGTCCCCGTAGTGTTTTATATGTGTTAATGGAGAACACTGCTGGCAATGGAGACCTAGTAACCGTGAGAGAGTCGGCACTTAACAGCCACACAACTAACGTGAAAACTCAAGGACTGGGTTGATGTAAAACTTGATTACTTTAAAATCCCCAATACTCAAAAATTTAAATTTCCATATAATATTGTCTCTAAAATAATTCTCAAGGACTCAAAGTTTTCCTTTCAAATAACAAAATACAAACCGTCCAAAGATGCAAATGAGTTGTGACTAACTTCAAGATGAAGTTGATGCCATCTGTCAACACTAAACTGCCATGTTGGTTTCAGCTACGAAGGCAGTTCTTTCCTTGGTTATAATAAAGTCATGGGGCTGAAGTGACAATTGGGACGTACTTCCTGCACAACTGAAAGTTTTCAGGCCGGGCAGCGTGAGCCCTGGCGCCGTGAAGCGTGCCTCCGCAGGCCGCGTGCGCGGCCAGAGCCGGTGTGAGGACGTGGCTGCGAAACCAGCAGCCTGTGCTCCTCATTCTCCTCCGACTGCAGCTGGCCATCACATCCGTCGATTTTTTTCAGCAATCTTTCCACACTCCATGCAGTAATGGTGACGTTCTGCCATTCTGAGCCTCAGTTGGGTTCAATTACTTTGTCTTTTTACATTTTTATCTTGGATTTCTCAGATGTTTTCTTAATTTGTGTGGAGAGCGCCCAGGCAGTAATGAGAAAGGAAGCACAGTTGTCACAACACCCGAGGACACTGAAATTGCATCATATTACCGAGAAGATATCTGATAGCCTCACAAGCAGGTCATTTGTGCTTTAAGGTCTAGGAGAGAAGTGGACATCTAGATTGCATCATGTGCAGCAAAGATCGACTTGCTTCTGCCTGTGGCCCTGGCAGGTCAGTGTCCGTGAGGGGTCTGGGGAGAGCAGAGGCTGCAGAGGTCTGCGGAGAGGAACGATCCCAGGCTAGAAAATGACAGTCCTCGCTGTCTGCCCCTTGGCAGCTGTTGGAACTGAACTCAGCCAGGCTGGTCACACGGACGCCCAGGGATTTGCTGTTGTGTTGTTTTGGATGCATGTAACAGTAACTACAGAAAAGCTGGGGGAGGATTAACTACTCTCTGACAACTTCGTTATGAAAGTCTGTCACAGGTCAAACTCTGCCTTATCTAGACCCGAGTGTAGCAACCATTCACTCACCAGCTAGCAGGCACAGCACATGGCTGCTCTGCGCTCTTGCTGCGGTGCAGCTCTTATTCCGTTCAGGTGCTCTGAAAGGGCCACCCATCAGAGGCAGATGTGACAGTATTTCAGCCTATTACTTATAATCCCACTGAAACAAATAATTCCATTGGGGTGGCTTTACAGTGGTTTTCTGCTTCTAGTTATTAGCTGGCCTTCTGTAAAGTTTACTCATTAACTAAATCCATGCACTCACACATAAACATGGGCCCTAGTGAAAAGGCAAGATAAATGTTCATTTCTTTCCTTTTTTACCCAATTTTAAAAGCAAGGAATTGGTGTAATTGCTATTTCAGTTGAAATTGCTATTTCAATTGGCCAGCTAAAATTTTTAATTTTTTTTCTACACTGAGCATGACAATGGACTCATGAATTTTCATAGATTTAATATGTTTTTATCAACTATGATTATTCTTCTTTTTGGCCCAAAAGTCATACCTTTGGCCACTGGAGCCCCTTTTAAGGTATCCTTTTGGTATGATCTCATTAATCTTTGAAAGCCTCCATGTTTTCTGGCACAAGATGATTTCTGCTCACCTTGTCCCTTGCCTGCCCCCAACATGCAAGAGATGTTTCTCCAAGGAGCTCTGGCCCCATTTATGAGGACTGGTATTGGAGCAACAGATGGACTCTGGGCACTCTTATGCTGCTCCGGGGACATTGCTTCCTGGCCCTTTCAGTGGACAGTGCCAGAAAGGTCTCCTTAAATAGCAAGTTCATATTGATGTTTCCACTTCAGTTCTAGTATAGAATTTCTACTTAGTTTATTTGATTTTGTAACTAAATCTCTTATACCAAATAGCATTATTTCTAATAATCCAAATATTTCATACTTTTTGCCTTATCCAACAGTATAAAAAATAGTTTCATAATAACAATACCATTATTACCACAAATAATGAAACTACTGAATAAAAGTTCAAAATTCACTTCTGTCCTCAGAATGCATTTTCAAAGTACGTTTGTTCCAAATAATAGTTCTAAATTCACTTGAAATAATCTTTTACTCTATGCTATGTAAACACCCATCCAATGGAGGGTTTAGTACAAGTGTTTGTTTTTACTTTCAGTGTAAAGGTTTTTGCATTCTAGCAGCTGCTAGTTCTTAGGTGATACTTTTGGCTCTTACTCTGAGCCCCAGGAGGTTGGAGGCTGGAAGTCGGGTCTACCAGGGAACTTCGAGATGATTCAACCACCTGAGCAATTCAGTCTCTGAATGTGCTTCAATTCCCATCATTTAGTCAGTCTACATTAATGAGTTCTGGCTCAAGGAATCAATTCTACCTTTTATTATCTAATTTCTATTACTGTTAGAATCTAGATATTTTAACTTTTTAATCTTGTCCTGAAAGATTATCTTCTCAAAGTTTTATCTTATGCCCTTTTTGAGTTACAACTTTTCTAAGTAAAAATAATCATATCCAACCAAAATACATACAATGCTATGTATTTCCTTAACAAGGTTTTAACTGTATAAATTCAAATCTTTCTCTCCATCAACATTCTCTTGACCTTGTGTGAGTCAGTATTTAATTTTCCTGTAGGGGGATTTTAAGGAGGCAGAAGGTGTCTTAAGATTCCACATGATAGGCCGGGCGTGGTGGCTCATGCCTATAATCCTAGCACTCTGGGAGGCTGAAGGGGGTGGATCGCTCAAGTTCAGGAGTTCGAAACCAGCCTGAGCAAGAGCGAGACCCCATCTCTACTAAAAATAGAAAGAAATTAATTGGCAAACTAAAAATATATAGAAAAAATTAGCTGGGCATGGTGGCGCATGCCTGTAGTCCCAGCTACTCGGGAGGCTGAGGCAGAAGGATTGCTTGAGCCCAGGAGTTTGAGGTTGCTGTGAGCTAGGCTGACGCCACGGCACTCTAGCCCAGGCAACAGAGTGAGACTCTGTCTCAAAAAAAAAAAAAAAAGATTCCACATGATAAGCAAAGGCCACAAGTGTGTAAACCCAGCTCTTCAGGGTTGTCTGAAACCTTTTCTTCATAAGTCAAAATGCAGACTTCATTGTGTATTTTCTAGGACAACTAAATACTCTTCAAATAGCTCACCTACCTCAAACCTTTCAGTGACTGTAGTTATTTACTTAAAAACACAAAACAAAGAAACTAGGAGTTGTGCATAACCAAATTTGTTTCAGCAGCACCATGCCTGAAGCACAGGTTTGGCCAACAGTGCCATGAGACACGGCTGGCGGCTAACGTGTGCAGCAGGGAGTTTCTTCATAACGTCTTTTTAATTCTGGCCAAGAGGGATGACGAAAGAACACAGAGCAGAGCACTCTGCCGACCGCTCCAGTAGCATGCCCCGGGCACGTGGGTGTCCCTTGCCCTCCGCATCTACTGTACTTCTCATTCAGCAGACAGAACTGAGCCATGCAAACACAGCAATGGATTGATGAGCAGAACCAGCTTTTACAGTTTTGCTTCATTTAAATTTAGCCACATTTATACTTTCTTCTAAAAACGCTTCTAGTTAAGAATGATAATGTCATCATTTCTTATTGTAGTTTTCAAAGACGTTGCTACTTAGACCAAAGAGTGACTCTCTAAAAATAATTAGGGTATAGTAGCCAATTGGGGATTGTGTAATGAATCTTAGGCAGTTACTTTTTCTAGGAAAATGCTATGAAACCTCTGTAGAAGAAGATAACTTCTTAGCTGGACAAAGCAAGCTTAAAATGTTTTTAAAATAGTCTGAAAACTTTTTGAACACATGAGGGAGAACTCTACAAATTTTATTTAAAATTTAAAAGACTTCTTTTTCACTTAGAAAGGAGAATTAGACAAACTTTCAAACAAATGTGTGTATTTCCCCATGTTGGCATTCGCTGTCTTAGATTAGACACAACATTCTAGGTGAATCTCTGCCATCAGCCCTCAGGCCATGCTGGAAAGGTCTGCCTGTCTCCTCCTTTAGACTGCGGGCTCCTTGGGAGCTCAGTAGTATTTGTCATAATCATAGCCCATAATAATTTAAATAACCTTTATATATTTTATGAAGTTCCTAAACTTCCTTTTTATCAGCCTGTCTCCCAGTACACTCCCTTGCAGCCAGCAAGCATGGCAGTAGCCTGAACTTGCTCCCCAGCGCTAGCATCACCGCCTCAGCTCCACCTCAGATCATCAGGCATTAGATTCTCTTAAGGAGCCGCAACCCAGATCCCTCGCATGTGCAGTTTACAGCAGGGTTCTTGCTCCTATGAGAATCTAGTGCTGCCACTGATCTGACCGGAGGCGGAGCTCAGGAGCTCAGGAGCTGATGTGAGCAATGGAGACCAGCTGTAAATACAGATGAAGCTTCGCTGGCTCACCTGCCCCTCCCCTCCTGCTGTGTGGCCCAGTTCCTAACAGGCCACTGACCAGTACCAGTCCACAGCTTGGGGGTTGGGGGCTGCAGGCTTAAACAACAAACATTTATTCTCAAAGTTCTGGAGCCTGGGAAATCCAAGACTGCCAGCAGATGTGGTGGTGTCTGGTGAGGGCGGCTTCCTGTTTTGCTGTGCTCTCATTGTGTCTTCACATGGCAGAAAGAGCCAGAAAGCTCTCTGGGGCATTTTTTATAAGGGCAGCAATCCCAGTCGTGAGGGTATTACCTTTGTGACCTAATCACCTCCAAACACCCATCTCCTAATACCAGAGGAGGTTAGGGTTTCAATATGTGAATTCTGGGGGACACAGCTTTAAACTAAAATAAAATCCTAACCCCCCTGCCAATGGAATGTACCCCACTCTTAGCCAAGGGGACCCCAGCTAAACTTCCTGGCCATGAAGGGAAGGGAGGTTGGACATGCTTCGTTATACCCCCTCCCTTTTGGAGTTTAGATAAAACAGCTGACCAGCATTAATGTTAACAGAGATCACAAGACTGACAAAACAGACTCTTTGTGACAATGACACTAAATCACTAGCAGGACCTGAGGCCGTGCAAGGCAAAGGTTAAGTCATGCCTGCAGACCATCAGTTTGCTTCACGGATCACTTGAGTCTGTATACTGTGGGTTGTCTCTGATATACAGACTTCCTTGTCTTAACTTAAAACATTCCAAGCCTTTAGACAAAGCTTTGTTTCTTTAACCAATTACAAATCAAAGAGTCTTTGAACCCACTACAACTTGTAAGCCCCCACTTTGAGATGCCCTGCCTTTTTGGGCCAAACCAATATATACCTTTCATGTGCTGCTTTATATTAATAATTTCACCTGCAATTCCTATCTCCCTAAAATGTATAACACAAACTGTAACCCGACTGCCAGGGGACCACTTCCTCAAGGCTTCTTGAGTGTGGCTCCTCATGCCATTGGTCACTCATATTGGGCTCAGAATAAACCTCTTTAAATTACTTCACAGAGTTTTGGATTTTTTCCATTAGCACAGCATTCAGTCCATAACAAGAAGGTACAAAACAAAAGAATGGGCCGGGTGCAGTGACTCACACCTGTATTCCTAGCACTCTGGGAGGCTGAGGCGGGAGGATTGCTCGAGCTCAGGAGTTTGAGACCAGCCTGAGCAAGAGTGAGACTTCCCCCCCAAAAAAGGAAAAAAAAAAAAAAAATATATATATATATATATAAAAGAACAGCAGAACGTCTTTTCAGATTTTATAATAGTGAATAAAAGTTGCGCATGAACTGGAAAGGCTCATGTTGGCAGGATAAGTGCATTCTGTATTTGACCCCAATAAAAGAGCCCAAGAATGAAATTAGAACAGGAATCACAGGAACAAAAAAAAGAGGAAGGAAAGAAGGAAGGAAGGGGGGGAGGCAGGCAGGCAGTGCATGGTGGCTCATGCTTGTAATCCCAGAACTTTGGGAGGCAGAGGTGAGAGGATCCATTGAGCTATGATCATATCACTGCACTCCAACCTGGGAGACAGACTGAGACCCTGTCAGAGGAAGGGAGGAAGGAATTTCAAAGTTCAGGTTGATTACATCGCACTTAGCACAAGGGACTTCACTGTGGTCTGGTCTAGTCCACTGGGGCCTGGTGCGGGAGGCTAGTCCAAAGTGATGGCCTCCCATAAACGTTAACATCTACTGTTGCTGATTTGTTACCAAAGATATTTTTTTTTTTTTTGAGACAGAGTTTCACTCTTTGTCCAGAGTAGAGTGCCGTGGCATCAGCCTAGCTCACAGCAACCTCAAACTCCTGGGCTCAAGCAATCCTTCTGTCTCAGCCTCCCAAGTGGCTGGGACTACAGGCATGTGCCACCATGACCGGCTAATTTTTTTCTATATATTTTTAGTTGGCCAACTAATTTCTTTCTATTTATAGTAGAGACAGGGTCTCCCTCTTGCTCAGGCTGGTTTTGAACTCCTGACCTCGAGCGATCCTCCTGCCTCAGCCTCCCAGAGTGCTAGGATTACAGGCATGAGCCACCACACCTGGCCGTGTTACCAAAGATATTTTAAAGAATGTAAATAAACAGCCAGATGAATAGATACACAGGGAGAGGTTCGGGAGTGTCCTGAGCACAGGAGCTTGTACCCATGGTACTGGCATGAACAATGTTCCCAGTGCGTAAATAACATGTTCCTGTCGCCCCACCCTTTATGGAGGCCTCATCATGTAGACACAACTGATTAAATCATCAGCCACTGGTGATTGACTCCACCTCCTGCTCCTCTACCCTCCAAGGTGGGAGAGGCTGGGGAAGGATAAAGTAGGGCTGAAAGTTCCTCCCTCTATCAAGGAAACCAAGGGTGGTTTCCTCCGCAATCACTTCTCATCCTTCTAGCCATTGTTTACCTCATTGACATTCAAAAAGACTCTCACTTTGGAGATTCCAAGGCTTTTTAGGAGCTATATGCCTGGGGGTGGGGGCAGGGAGGGAGACCAAATATATTTTTCTTTTTTAAAATTTTATTTCAGAATATTATGGGGTTACATTTATGTTTTGGTTACATAAATTGCTTTTGTGCCATTTGAGTCAAAGTTATAAGTGTGCCCATCCCCCAGATAGGGTACCCAAAGTGATCTACAGATTCAATGCAATCCCCATTAAAATATAATACCAATGTCATTTTTTGCATATCTATAAAAAATAATTCTACGCTCTGTATGGAGCCAGAGAAGACCCCACACAGCCAAAGCAACCCTAAGCAAAAAGAACAAATTGGGAGGCATCAACCTACCAGACTCCAAGCCACACCACAAGGCCACAGCAACCAAAATAGCATAGTACTGGCACAAAACCAGAGTATTTTTCTTACTTCAAATCACAAGTAGGGAACAACAAAAAACCCACACCTGGAAGTAGTATAGCAAAACCTAAGACTATCAAATGCAAAGAGAAAATTCTAAAAGCTTCCAGAGAGAAATAATCATCTATATATACGGTGACTAGATACCTATAAATAAGTAGATCAAATGTCCCACAAAACTCATGGTCTTTATTTATGCCTACCCGGCAACACTGATTACTAGCCCTAGTTGAACAATAAGTTATATCATCATGCTACCTACAGAGAAGTAAGAGTTAGATTGATAGTGGATTTTACAATAGCAAAACAGTACAAGGAGATAATGGTGTAACGTTTTTAAAGTATTAAAAGAACTTTGAAAATTAAAATTTTTATCCAGTCAACTTGTCACTCAAATGAGAGAATATGATAAAAAATACTATTCTTCATACAACACCCCCCAACTTTTACCACAAGTTTAAAATGCTCTTGAAGGAAGGATTTAGATAAGAAAATAAACAAATCCAGGAAATTTCTATAAGACATGGAAATTAAGGGTGATTAAAATACCTAGGTAAAGTTCATTATAGGACTTGTTAAAAGAAAAATGTTAAGACAAATTAAATTTAACAGAATTTAACTGAGCAAAGAATGATTCATGAATCAGCAACACTGAACTGGTGGAGAGCTCTGCTCCTCTATAGAGAGAAAAGAGAAGTGAGGGACAGAAACAGGTCACAGCTCTCCATCTGCCTTAACTGTCCACAGTCTGGTCAGTGGGCAGCCTGTGATTGGCTGATGGTTGGCTGCTCTGATTGGCTAAGACCCAGCTATCTGTTACAAAATATACTCCTAAATTTGGCTTTCAATTTGTTAACTACTAAGTTAGTTTGCAGTTCCTTACTTAGGGACTCAAGGTATGGAGGCAGCCTCAGGTAAAATCTAATTTAACATATCAAAAAGGGACAGACACTGTATCCATACAGCCTAGAACTAAAATATCAACATGATGGGGGCTTTTAGTTGAAGTCAATGTTCCTCTATCATTCTGAAAATCCTAGGGCCCTTAAGAATTACTGTGTTTCCCCGAAAATAAGACAGGGTCTTATATTTATTTTTCCTCAAGAAGACACCCTAGGGCTTATTTTCAGGGGATGGGTTATTTTTTTTAAGTACGGTATAACAATCTACATTTATTCAAATATAGTTAAGTCATCTTCTTCTGGAACATCATCATAACTCTCTAAACCCTGAATTTCATCCTGAATTTCTTGTGACTCAATTTCCTTTAGAACCATTGCCCCCAATCTCTCACGTTGAGCAATAGAGCTTTCATGGGGCAGATGAGAAGGGTTGCTCGGCTTCTTTACTGCTCGGCTATGAAATGCATGGGTTGTGCAGATGCGCTGTGTAGCCACGCCCATCACTAGGTCTTATTTTCGGGGTAGGGCTTCTATTGCGCAAAAGCTTAGAAATCCTGCTAGGGCTTATTTTATGGGTAGGTTTTATTTTCGGGGAAACACAGTATGCTAAATCTATCTGCCTGTGCTCTATACATGGAAAAACAAAGTCTGGGTGACATCACATCTGTTTACAACATGGTTTACTGAATATTTGAAGCCTATTCTTAAGACCAACTTCTCAGAAAAAAAGATTACTTTCTAAATATTATTGCCCATTAACAATGCACCTACCTGGTCACCCCAGAGCTCCGACGGAGATGCATAAGGAGATGAATGTTGTTTCAAGCCTGCTAACATGACAGCCATTCTGCAGCCCATGGATCAAGGAGTAATATCAACTTTCACATCTTATTATGTAAGAAGTACCTTTTGTAAGTCTGTGGATCTGGGCAACGTCAACTGAACACCTTCTGGAAAGGACTCGCCATTCTAGATGCCATTAAAAACATCTGTGATTCATGGGAGGAGGTCAAAATATCAACATTAACAGGAATTTGGAAGACCCTGATTCCAACTCTCATGGATGACTTTTTGAGAGGTTCGAGACTTCAGGGTGCAAGTAACTGCACAGGTGGTGGAAACAGCAAGAGAACTAGAATCGGAAGTGGAGCCTGAAGACTGAATTGCTGTAATATTTATTATTTTACTATTTCATGATAAAACTTTAAGAGGTGATGAGTTGCTTTTTACAGATGAGCAAAGAAAGTGGTTTCTTGAGAAGAAATCTACTCCTGGTGAAGGTGCTGTGGACACTGTTGAAGGGACAACACAGGCTTTAGAATATCACATAGACTCAGTTGACAAAGTAGCAGCAGGGTTTGAGAGGGTTGACTCCAATTTTGAAAGAAGTTCTACAGTAGGTAAAATGCTATCAAACAGCATCACATGCTACAGAGAAATCTTCCATGAAAAGAAGAGTCAGTCGATGCAGCAAACTTCATTGCTGTTTTATTTTAAGAAACTGCAACAGACACCCCAACCTTCAGCCACCACACACTGATCAGTCAGCACCATCGACATCAGGGCCAGACCCTCCACCAGCAAAAAAGGCTACAACCCACTGAAGGCTCAGATGATCATCAGTATTTTTAGTCATAAAGTATATTACAATTAAGGTATGTATAGTGGGTTTCTTTGACATAATGCTACTGCACACTTACAAACTTCAGTGTAAACATAACTTTTGTATGCACTGGAAAAATAAAAAAATTTCACGTGACTTGCTTTATTGCAGTATTTGTTTTACTGCAGTGGTCTGGAACTGAAGCCACAGTATCTCCAAGGTATGTGTATAAATACACACACACTCACATATACACATAATTTTTATTTTTCACCTGTCGAATTACAGAAGACAGAAAAGCCTGACAGTCCATGCCATTGGCAAGGCTGTGGGCAAACACGCTCATATGTTCCTGGCTGGAATGCACAGCTGCGCAAACCTCCTGCGGGGGAATTTGGCAATACCTAGCAAAACTACACACGCATTTAATTTGGACACAGCCATCCTGCTTCTGAGAATTTAATGTGAATATACACCTCTGTGGTTGGCAGCCTCTAAAATGTCCTCGAATGATCCCTACCTCTTAGTATTCATACTCTTGTGCAATGCCCTCCCCTTGAGTGGGAACTGGCCCTAGTGACCCAATTCTAATGAATGGAATATGGCGAAAGTGATGGAATGTCATTTCTGAGACCAGGTTACAAAAGGACCAACTCATACCTTGCTCAACTTCTCCTGCGGTTCTTGCTTGCTCATTCTACTGAAGCCAACTGCCAAGCTGGGAGCCACCCCGGGACGACAAGGGCCTGAGTGCAGCCTCGGGCCTCCAGCCAGCCAGGAACTGAGGCTCCCAGTCCAACAACCCGCAAGGCACTGTATCCTGCCAATACCCTGTGAGTGAGCTCGGAAGCAGATCCTCCCTCAGGTGAGACCACAGCCCAGGCTGACTGTGTGACTGTGGCCTCTGGGAGACCCTGAGCCGCAGGAGCCTGTGAGGCCGTGCATAGGTGCCTGACCTACAGCGCCTGTGAGTATAAATGTCCGTTGTTTAAGCTGTCAAATTTGGAGGTAGTTTGTTCCACAGCAATAGATAACTGATGACCTCCAACAATATATATATTATGTATAATGTATATGTTATGTATATGTAATATTCATACATATATGTTATATGTATATATTATATGTAATATGATTATATGTATATATTATATATATATTATATATACATAACATATATATGTGCATTAGGTTATTCTCTGCAACATTTTCTTACTGATAATCAACCTAAGTAGTCACTGAGAAAACGATGGAACTCAATGTTGTATTAATAGTATGCAGTTGTAAAGGAAAAAAAAGAGAGAGAGAGAGAGAGGAAGATCTCTACGAACTGATTATGGTCTGATTCCAGGACATATTGTTAATTGAAAAAAGCAAAATGTAAAGAGCATTTATAGTACACTACCCTTCACATAAGAAGGCAGAAAGCATACACGTACCTGCTCTTTGTGCAAACGAAAAAGGAAGTATGAACCAGAAATTACTGAGTTAGCGACCCACGAGGGTGAGTCTGAATGGGTGAAGAGAATGAGGAGGAACTGGAGAAGGGATTCGGGGATGGGGCCCCCTTGGTACAGTTCTGGTCCTTAGAACAATGGTTGTCGATACTCCCCCAAAATTAGTATTGAATATCAGCTGGGATGTGGGAGAACCCAAGGTGGGATGGAAACGGGACCAGATGCGCCTGACCGAGTCATGAATGGGAACCTGTGCTGAAGGGAGCAGAGAGAATAGCTACTCTGTGGAATTTGGAAAACAGCATAGTGACCATGCACTGTAATGCTGCAGACAGAAATATCTACACACAAAGATGTTATTCTCATCCGGAAATGTGTTTTCCACCAGAGTCTGAGTAATGATTTGAAATGATTTTATGTTTAATTTAGGAACGAGCAAATAAGTAAATATGCTGTGGGTGACGAGAGCCAGGTTTCTCACTGCCAGGAAAAGGAGTCACAAATAAGGAAAGGGGAGGACAGAATGGACGGCAGGCATCAGAATGGCCCTGTAGTTAATACATACAGAAATGATATTAATAGTATATGAGCTGTCTGTGTATATGTTTATATACACACCAGGAGTTATATATAATGCAGATCTATACACACCAGGAGTTATATATCGTATTTATGGATAGATACAGAAACACAGACACACACAGATGGGAGTGTATGGGGTGCACATACACATACACATACGTTCCCCTCAGCTCTGTCTGCCTGGGTGCCCAGCAGCAATGACACACCAGCAGCAATGAGCATACCCAGACCCTAGCTACTGGTTCCTGAGTATGAATGTTCAATAAAGAGAACCAGGGCTCCCTGAGAAAGGGGTGACTCCAAGGCTGGGTGGGAAAACACAACATGAGCTTAGAGCATCTGGTGCCAGAAGTTAAGGAAGTGCTTGGAAAACGATGAGGGCGTGTTGACAGAAAACAAGAGTCAGCTTAAATCAGCTCTCAATGGCCCAATCTGGGACAATTTTTGCAACAAAACAAATGATAGTAATTTGTAATATACAGAATGAAATAAATACACATGAGCCCACAGTCATATAAATAAGTGAATGAATGAATGAATACATATATACATATAAGCAGTAGAAAAGATAGCTCTTCCTTACAGTAGAATTTCAAAAAATAAATGTGGAAAGAACGATGGAAATAAAAAACTACCATTAGGCCAACACCACAGTAATAATGGGCGTGGCAAGAATCATCGACTGATGCTAAGAGTCGGGGGTGGATGTGATGAGAAAGGACACTTGCTAGCTCAAAACATTAATTACAGAGAGGAAAACAGTCACTCCACAGTGAAGAAACCCGGCTGATGCCATCCTGCTCGGGTGATCAGGGTCCACAGCCCCTGTAGAAAAACGAAAGACACGCAGACACCAAGCCCTGCCAGTGCAATGCAGAGAAGGACGCAGCATGGCCCCTGTGGTGTTCTAGTCAAGACCCCATAACCCGACGTGATCGTGCAAAAATACCGGATGGACCCATGTCCGGGGACATTCTATGAAGGAACTGGCCGGTAACCTTCAAGTGTGTAAGGTCACGAAAGATAAAGAAAAGCAATGCACCGTCACAGGTGGGCAGAAACCGAGGAGACAGGACTGCTGACTGCAACGGGGACCGGATCCTGCACAGGAATACGCACCCAGGGACATGGAGAGACGTGACAGGCGGAGGCCAGCCGTGTTGCATCAGGGCTGCTTTTCTGGTCTTCACTGCTGTAGCCCGGGTGCGTAAAATGTTAACATTAAGGGAAATCAGGGGAAAGGTATAAGCAAATGATATTATTTTTGCTACATTTTTGCAAGTCTAAAATGATCTGGAGCCGGGCGTGGTAGCTCACGCTTGTAATCCTAGCACTCTGGGAGGCTGAGGCGGGAGGATCGCGCAAGGTCAGGAGTTCAAAACCATCTTGAGCAAGAGCAAGACCCCCGTCTCTACTAAAAATAGAAAGATATTAATTGGACAACTAAAAAATATATAGAAAAAATTAGCTGGGCATTGTGGTGCAGGCCTGTAGTCCCAGCTACTCGGGAGGCTGAGGCAGGAGGATCGCTTGAGCCCAGGAGTTGGAGGTTGCTGTGAGCTAGGCTGGCGCCACGGCACTCTAGCCAGGGCAGCAAAGTGAGTTTCTGTCTCAAAAAAAATAAATAAATTAATTAAATTAAATTAAAATGATCTGGAAAAGAGACATCACACAGGACAAAGAGGGACACTATAAAAATTACGACATTACAATACCTAATGTATGTTAAAGTGCTCTAGGCACCTTGCACACTACCACTTTCCCTGCTACAGAAAGAGACTGAGCCACGGGGAGGTTAGGTAACTGTCTGAGATGGATCACACAGCCAGGCGGGTTCAAAATCTGAGCCCAGCTCTTTTAGACCAGAATCCACTCACCTGACCCCTAAGCAATGCTAAAAATTAGAGTTTCCAGTTATCGTTCTGTTAAATTTCAGCAGCGAGATGTTCACCCAGGACAACTCTGACGTTTATGTTGCCCACAGCCACGTTGGCTAAAATGTTTGTCGTATTTTACCTGGTTCTCAGCGCGAGTTCCTTAGCCACAGTGTTGGCAGGTCTCACCCAGCTGGACTTTTCCGAACCTGAGCTCGGATGAAACGTAACCAGAGTGAGAACACTTCCTTGCAGAAGAGCCTGGTGGCCCTCCGGCCCCCCACTCCGTGTACTGTTTACACTGGGACATTGGGGGCTGTAGGCAGAACTGCAAAAAGCCAAGGACAAAAGTAGCAACAGAAATGGAGGCTTCTGATTTAAAAAAAAAAAGAAAAGAAAGAAAAAAATTTGCTGACTTGTCTGTTTTAGCAACCAGTTAAATATTTTGAGTTTGCAATAAAATACACTTAAATCAGTAAAATCTCCTATGCCCCTGAAATCCTGCACCGATGCCACTATTCCCATTATAAGTTGAGGTGACGGGACAAGTTACTGGGTTGTGGCAGGAGAGACTGTGCCGCGTCCTCCCTAGGAGCAGGAGGCGCGCAGCGAGAGCCCCAACCCCATGTTTACGCTGCCAGCGCCCTCATGAGCTCTGAGACCATCTCTGGCAAAACTTCGCCACCTTGTGGCGTCCCAAGATTCAAACTCTGAGGCGTCTCCCTAAAGTTTGCTGTAGGGAATATAAAAGCGTTTTCAAAACACATACATTCTCCTATTAGAATATCCCTTTTATCTACTAATATGTTGATGAAAGCCTAGGACAAAAACTACACCAAGTTTTGTAAATCTAAATTTCTCAGATTTGGTGTCTGGGCTAGTTAAGGCAGGGCGAAGACTGTCTGGGAAAAGAATAAAACCGTTATTTTTTGTTTGTAACCAAGCCTTCTGCAAAAGTGATTAACAAATGGCCCTGGGGCAAAAGAAGAAAATCTACGACATGACTGCCTTCTGCCTGCATAACCATAGCTATATGGGAACGCAGGTGGTGAGGAGACTCTGATGTCACAAAAGGATGCTGGACAACGTCCTCAGCCCTCCCTTCCAATGTGGTGGAGCCGAGGAAGGCTCTGGTCACAAACGGTTTGTTAACACAAGTGTCACTTGCTCTGTTCCTGACCAGCTATAACATGGCAAGAAAGTCCCTTGCAAGAAAGTCCCTGGACCTTTGGTCTGTTATTTAAACAAACAAACAAAAAAAAAAAAAAAAGGAGGAAAGACAAGATAATTTCTAGTCAACACTTGGAATTATGACCCTTTGCCCACTGATTCACTGCAAAGAGTATTTGTGGAGCATCCAGTACATGACGTGGCTGCTCTAGACTCTGTGAGTACGAGAGGAGAAAAACCCAGAACGGGAGAGATGTGCTCCTCACTTCAGGGAGCTCATCCCATGGGGGGATGTCCTCGCCTCGGGAAAGCACGCTGTGTCGAGGGAAGGGACACTGTGACATTACTCCATTAACAAGCAAAAATGACATGTCCAAACTCTGATGAAAGGAAACCCAGGCAAAGGGCCGAAGAATCACATGGCACACAGCTAAAATATTGCACATAATTTGGAAAAATGACCCTACATAACGCTATGTACCATCAGGAGGTGAAGCTGCACAGCCCACCTGGACGAAAGCAGGTCAGGTTTGCTCCAATGGCAAAGGCTCTAGACTAGGGATGTTGACAGGCAGGATAGAAAACTGGTACACAGAACTCTTGGATTACTGTTGTGTTTATGATGATTGCCACAAATCATCCCATTTATACTAAGGGAAATATGAAACTCATGTCTATGTCTACAACAGACAGTTTTCCATTTAACATTTTAGGAATGTTTATGCATCAATTATATTTACTGCATTTGACTTGGATACAGCATATGAAAAGTCCTTGTCGAAGTTTTTTAGATGTATTCACCGTTCTGGGGATGGGGAAGACATAGGAAGACTCGATAACTGTGATATAGGTTTAATGTACTTTCTGGCATTCAGATGTACATTGTCCTGGAGGAAGGACAGCATGCAATTTGCTCGGCAAATGCACCGAGAGTGCCGAGTGCCAAGCAAGACCACAGTTCCTGCACCGTGGATGTTAATATTCTTTGCAGAAGCACAAATTAGTGCTTTCCTTTTTTATTTTCTTTATTGTCTAAATTGATTGCTTAATGTAAAATTTCC